>JAUPFV010000003.1:250252792-250438541 GCA_036936605.1 Limnanthes douglasii subsp. nivea | reverse complement strand
ACAATACTATCTTTCTTATTTTTAGTAGAGTAAAGCTCATACTAGGATCTCTGCCATATATGTGCAATAAGTGATCCTAACAAAGAAAGACCTAAGTCTCAATGGAAAATAGAGAAATAAGATTAGATAGGCATCCGAGAATTTTCTTTTAGGAAATCTAACTTGGTAAAATAAAATTTTCTTTTATGAAAAAAATAAAAATGTGGTTTTTTAAACATTTACGAAATAATAAATATGAAGGGGAAGTAACTTTTTTTTTAATTTTTCTAAAACAAATTCAACACTTGCTTTTACCTTTTTATCCTTTATTTAACTTCAAATTTATGCTTTTATGACACCATATACTATCTATGTCTATTTCCAACAAACACGTCATTTTTTTAGTTTAAAGCTAACATATACTCTAAACCTCTAAAATTAAACCAAAACCCCAAAAAAACTTAAAATTTTAAAAATTACTAACAACTAATGGCACTTGAACATCACCCGAAGCAGCAACAAGGTATCATAGTCTTGTTTTTTTTATAGTGTTTACATTCATTAAAAGTCAAAATCCGATTTTCAAAAAACCGAAATTGAAAATCATGATACCCACTCAAAATCATTTGTAATTACAAAATGCAACTGATTTTGAGATGTCCACTCAAAATTAGATGTTATTATGTTAAAAAAACAACCTACTTTATAGTGCGCAACTCAAAATTAAGTCCAACTTAAAAAGTTTATTTAATTTCGAATGGGCAACTCAGAATTATATACTGTTTTATATTTTAGAGAACCTAATTATGAATTTCTCATTCGGAATTAAGTGTCTTAAAAAAATTATGAGTGAGAAACTCATAATTAGGTGTTTTTCATGTTTTAATGAAGAACAAAAAAATCATGAATAATCATAAAAAAAAATGAACGATTTATCTTATTAGGTTGTTGCTGATAGCTTATGGGTAGATTAGGTTATGGTTGGTGGATAGTTTGTGAGTAGATAACGAATTAAATTGTTATATATATATATGATAAGTCATTTTTAGTATTCAAAGGAAGTTCATTGGATTTAAAACCAAAATGGTTAAAATATATTAGAAAGATAAAATTAATTTTTTATGAAAATAATAACAAATATGCTTTTTTCGCATTGAAACATGAAAGAAATAAAAAAATCTAACAGAAAAATAACTTATGCCCTAATAAGCCAAAATATAATTGCGTTCAAAACAAAAATCTAACAGAAAAATAGTTTATCCCCTAATAAGCCAAAATATAATTACGTTCAAAACATTAATCCTAGTTTATATATTATAATTTCTCAATACATGCTCAAAATGAGAGAGAGTACCGTAACATTGTAGACAACAAAAAACAAAGTTAAAACTAACTAAAAACTACAACTTCTAATATTGACCTTCAAAATCTTAATTAAACTCTATTAGAGTCAGAATATCTGAAGAAGAGGCAGGGTTGGAGAAGGCTGATGTTGAACTAGGGTTTGGAGGAACAAGAAAGGGTGAAGCTGAGCTTTAAGTGTTTTATACATTGGGCCGTGTATTGGACCGGGTCGTGGACTGAAGACCTAAGCTACTTGTTGTGGGCTAAAGGCTTAGTCTACTTGTTAGTTTGTGTGGGCTGAGTTAGTTATCAAAGTCCAAATATAGTGTAAATAATGTAACAGATTGTATAACAAAGTGTAACAAATTCTGTTACATATTGAACACATTTGTGTGACTATAAATGTCACAAATGTATGTACAATAAATTTAGAGAAAGATTATAATAAAATTGGTTACATTTCTTCTTCTTGATTCAATCTTCTTCTCTCTCTAGATTCAACTTGGTATCAGAGCAGGATCCTTCAATGGCAGGGACTGACTCACCATGCTTCAGCTCAGGATCTGCTGAGCAGTTTACGTCTTCAATGGACCACCTGTTACCAAACAAAAACAACAGCTTGAATCAGATGAATGCCTTTACTAGTCTCAGGTTGGGCAGAAACAATTTTATTCTATGGAAGACTATGGTGTTGCCTATAATTAGAGGTAACAAGCTGGGAGGTTTCATAAGTGGTGAGAAACCTTTCCCTCCCAAGCTTTTAGTTGGACCAGATGGTTCTCTAGGTTATAATGCTGAGTATGAAAACTGGAATGCTAAGGATCAGTTGCTATTGGGCTGGTTGTACAGCACCATGAGTGCTGAAGTCGCATCTCAAGTGATGGAGGAGGAGTCCTCTAAAGGACTGTGGGATGTTGTGGTAAGGCTATCTGGCTCTCAAACAAAGTCCAGAGTAACTTTCTTTAAAGCTGAATTCCAAAGAACCAGGAAAGGAACTAGCTCGATGGAGGAGTACCTTGCCAAGATGAAACACATTGCTAATAGTCTGGCTCTAGCTGGTTCGCCTATCTCACTAAATGATTTGGTCTCACGGGTATTGGCAGGTCTTGACACTGAGTACACTCCTATTGCAGTCCATCTAGGTGACAAAGTTGCCATAGCTAACTTGAATCTCACTGCTGTTAATAAGCCAGAAACTAAATCTTCTGGCAGTAGCAACTATAGTTCAAACTCGAGGTATGGAAATAAAGGTCAAGGCAGAGGCTCTAGAGGGAGGTTTTCCTCAAACTACTCTAATAATTACAGGGGTAGAGGTCCTTACAGAGGCAGAGGTGGCAGGTTCAACTACTCTAACAACAAACCTACCTGTCAAATATGTGGCAAGTTTGGTCATGGGGCTGCTTATTGCTATTTTAGAGATGACCCTAATGTGATGGGACAAATACAATCTGATCAACAGAGAGTTGATCAGGATCAAAGTGTTTTGACAGTCTCACAAGAGTCTGAGAATGGTGATGAAAGTTGGTATGTTGACAGTGGTGCTAGCCACCATGTCACCAACTCAGCCAAGATGCTGAACCAGAAAACTCAGTACACAGGTAATAAAACAGTGATTGTAGGTAATGGTAGTAAACTGAACATTCAAAACTTAGGTAAGACTTGCCTATCTACTAAAACCAACAAACAAATCCTCCTAAACAGTGTGTTACATGTGCCTTATATCAACAAAAACCTAGTATCTGTTTCTCAATTAACTCTTCATAATGATATTTTTATTGAGTTTCACAGTTCTAAATGTTTTGTGAAGGACAAGACAACCGGGATGATTCTACTTAAAGGCAAAGTTGAAAATGGGTTGTATAAGTTGGAGGACTCATCTATTTCTAGGACTAATAATGCGGCCTTTCCTAAGTCAAATTCATCTGTTTCTCATGTGTCTGTTCTTACTAATACTTCTAATTCCCTAAAGATTGGGTGGCATAAAAAAATGGGCCATCCTTCTAAACGTGTCTTGTCTATTGTGATGAAAGATTGTAATCTTCCTACTATTGCTAGTAATGAAAAGCTTTTCTGTGATGATTGTCAACTAGGAAAATCTCATTCCTTACCATTCTCTAATTCAGTCTCACATTCTTCTAGTGTCTTAGATTTGATTCACTCTGACTTGTGGGGACCTGCCCTTGTTCTATCTAATTCTGGTCACAAGTTCTACATATTGTTTGTAGATGATTACAGTAGGTTCACATGGTTATATCCTCTTAAACTTAAAAGTGAGGTTGTGACTGTGTTTAAAGAGTTTAAGACTCTAGTTGAAAATCAGTTTGACAAAAAAATTAAAGTGTTTCAGTCTGATTGGGGTGGTGAGTTCAGGTCCTTTCTATTCTTGGCTAAAGAATCAGGGATCCAGCTCAGGACATCCTGTCCTTACACTTCTGCTCATAATGGTAGGGCAGAAAGGAAGCACAGACATGTCACTGAGACTGGTCTGACCCTTCTAGCTTAGTCAGGTCTTCCTTACAAGTTCTGGCCAGAGGCTTTTCACACTGCTGTGTTCTTGATTAACAGGTTACCTACACTCACTCTAAAAGATAAGTCTCCTTTTGAATAGCTCTTTGGTTTTAAACCTGACTACATGTTTCTAAGAATCTTTGGGTGCTCTTGCTTTCCATGTCTTAGGCCCTACCAAACTAATAAGTTCCAATTTCACTCAGTCAAGTGTGTCTTTTTAGGATACAGTGGAGTACATAAAAGGTATAAGTGTCTCAGTCCTAGTAGGAGAGTTTATGTGTCAAGGAATGTCATCTTTAATGAAGATGAGTTCCCATGTATGTCTGGTTTCCTAAACACTAAGTCCTCTATGTCTGTTTCTAGAGTCTCCTGGCTGCCTAAGTTTTCTAATCTATATATGCCAAATGAGAGTTCTACACCACAAACAGTTTTTTCAAACTCACAAAATACCAACCAGTTTCAACACCTAAACACCAACCACTCATTACAATCAAACCAGACCAAAACAACAAACCATTATGCACCTTGTGGTAACTCACCTGATAGTTTTAGCACTTCTTCACAAGCCCAAACTGATTCCCAAGATCCTACAGCTGCTCAAAACTCCTTGCCCAGCATATTACCTGAAACACAACCATCAAAACCTGGTGAGTTGTTTATTGAACTTCCTTTTGACAAAGTTAACAATCAAACTACCTCTCAAACTCTACCTAACAGACATCCTATGACCACTAGAGCCAAAGATGGTATTTCAAAACCTAAGCACATTTACTCAGGAACTACTATTACGTCTACTATTGCTGTTAAAGAACCTACTAAGTTTTTAGAGGCTGTTCAGTATCCTCAATGGGTTCAAGCCATGAAATGTGAATATGATGCCTTGATGAATAATCACTCATGGTCTCTTGTTCCCCACAACAGTAACATGAGTCTGGTGGGGTGCAGATGGGTGTATAAGGTCAAATATAACCCAGAAGGGTCTGTTCAACGTTACAAAGCTAGAATTATAGCTAAGGGTTTTCATCAACAACCTGGGGTTGATTTCAATGAAACTTTCTCTCCAGTGATAAAAGCTTCTACGATAAGGTTAGTTCTCACTATTGTTGTATCTAGGGACTGGGTCATCAAGCAACTTGATATAAATAATGCCTTCTTGAATGGTCATCTAAAAGAACAGGTGTACATGGTGCAACCTCAAGGGTTTGTTGATCCTAAGTGTCCTAATCATGTATGCAAACTGAACAAGGCACTGTATGGACTGAAATAGGCACCACGAGCTTGGTATTCCAAGCTCAAGGATACACTAATCTTATGGGGCTTTCAAAATTCAAGGGCTGACTGCTCTATGTTCTTTCTAAGGTCTAAAGGCATCTTTGTCATTCTACTGGTCTATGTAGATGACATAATTGTTACTGGTAACAGTCCTTCCTATGTCTCTAAGTTTGTTCAGAAGCTAAATTCTGAATTCGCTCTAAAGGATATGGGATCTCTAAGGTTGTTTTTGGGCATTGAGGCTCACAGAGATGACTCTGGTCTTTACTTGACTCAAACACAGTATATAAAGGACTTACTGATAAAAGAGGGCTTGTCCAATGCTAACTCCTGCGCCACTCCAATGAACGTGAGTCCACCTCTCTCCAAAACTGATGGAGAATTACTTCAAAATCCTACAAGGTACAGAAGTTTGTTAGGATCTTTACAGTATCTACTGCACACTCGACCAGACATTGCGTTTGTTGTTAACAAACTCAGTCAGTTTCAACAATGTCCTACTAAAGTTCATCTACAATGTGTAAGAAGATTTCTACGTTACTTATCTGGTACTCAGACGATGGGACTCCACATCAAACCGAGCGACTCTCATCACCTTACAGGCTTCACTGATGCCGATTGGGCTGCTTCGTTGGATGACCGTCGATCGGTTGGTGGTTATTGCATTTTCCTGGGTGACTCCTTGATTTCGTGGTCTTCAAAGAAACAGGGGATTGTCTCCAGGTCGAGTACAGAGTCAGAATACAGATCGCTTGTAAATATGGCTTCTGAACTCATCTGGTTAAAGTTAGTTCTTCATGAGATTCGTCTTGATCTTCACAGATCTCCGGTTATCTGGTGTGATAACCTTGGAGCAAGCTCCCTTGCTTCAAACCCTGTATTTCATGCTAGAACAAAGCATGTCGAGTTAGATCTGCATTTTATTCGAGATATGGTAACTCAAAGCTTACTGGATATACAATACGTACCTTCTCACGACCAAGTTGCTGACTTGCTCACAAAGCCCTTGTCTCAAAGTCGGTTCTTGTTTCTACGGGACAAACTGTGTCTTGGTATACCTCTGCCATGTTTGAGGGGGGAAGTCAGAATATCTGAAGAAGAGGCAGGGTTGGAGAAGGCTGATGTTGAACCAGGGTTTGGAGGAACGAGAAAGGGTGAAGCTGAGCTTTAAGTGTTTTATACATTGGGCCGTGTATTGGACCGGGTCGTGGACTGAAGACCTAAGCTACTTGTTGTGAGCTAAAGGCTTAGTCTACTTGTTAGTTTGTGTGGGCTGAGTTAGTTATCAAAGTCCAAATATAGTGTAAATAATGTAACAGAGTGTATAACAAAGTGTAACAAATTCTGTTACATATTGAACAGATATGTGTGACTATAAATGTCACAAATGTATGTACAATAAATTCATAGAAAAATTATAATAAAATTGGTTACATTTCTTTTTCTTGATTCAATCTTCTTCTCTCTCTAGCTTCAACTATTAGGATATATTTAAATTAGATGGTAAACTAGTCCCATAATGAATTAAAATGAAATATTCAAGACTTCAATTTTTGAAATATTCTTAACTCTACTTACGAGTAGCATGTTATAAAAAATATTACATAATGATACGCATAAATAATTATTTTTTCAAATAACTTAAGCCATAGACTTATATATTTGTTTTAATCCCATAAATTATATATTAAATTTTAAGTAACAATAGTTGTAGTTGGGAATAGAGGATGATCCACAAAGACGTGTGATTAGACCTCCCAAAAATTCTATAGTCAATATATAGAAATTATATAAATGGTTAGAGAGACCTCAATTAGTACAAAAGTGTATTCATTTCTCTGTTGGGACCTTCGCCATTATCTAAAAAACAATAATATACTTTCGAAAACGAAATTTGGATCTGAAACTAGTGATCCAATTGACTCTAGCTTCGATTTCATATCTGAAGGGTAAATTTAAATAAATATGCGTTAATGCATTGAATTTGCAATTGGATTCTTTGTTGTCAAAAAAATTACATAAGAAGAAGATATGATAGGATGCTCAATGAATACAAACCGAAATTGAAGTTGATATCGCATAATAACGGTAACGAAAACATTAGGTGATTATCGATTTAGATTGTCATTATATCTGGTTTGGATTTCAAGTTTTTTATCGAATTTTAATACACGCATGGTAAAAAAACACTTAAAAGTAACATAGAAAGAAAAAAGAGGTGTCGGATAAAATTCTAATCTACTCAGCTAAAAATCTTGATTGATCATCGGTATTTGACACTTGTTACAAACCTGCCACTAAGATTATTTCAGGTCCAAAACTTGTCACCTATATTTAGAAATATTACACATATGATCACTGATGTGTGTCAATTAACCAGATGATGACACGTGATACCGAAAGATATAATTTATTGTTGCAAATACGGCTATCTACCGGTTTATACAAGAAATACCTATGATTTAATTTATCTTTTTAACCTTTTACCTTTACATTAAAAATTTATCTTTTACTTATACTCATTTATTATATATTTTTTACTTTTCATCAACTTACTTCATTTAACATAACTAAATTTGGCCAACCCATTAATTTTATACCCAAATTTAAACTTTAATTAACCAACAAACTTGTTTACAAACACCCAAACTCGTATATAGATTTTAGACTTACAAAACCAGATACTTAGAATTTTAGATATAAATCTAAGAGAATTAATTGAAAATTTTGTATATTTACGAGCATATTTAACAATTTCTGAAATAAAATTGAATAAAATACTAAAAAATACTATAATCTTAAAAATCGAGTCACTATTTTTTTCATAAAATATTTTTTTTTGAAAAACATAGACCTAGAAAAAAGAATTCTTTTTAACATTGATAAAAATTTCGTTGAATAAAATACTAAAAAATCAATTACTTTGTTACACCATTCTATTTTTTATAATAAAATATTATGTAATATTTTGTGATTTTTTTAGATTAGTTATAGAACAAAGTTAAAAAAAAACTATATAAATAAAAGACACAAAGCTATAGAATTTTAAATAATAAACTCAAATTAGGTTATTATCCAACTATTTTACATGCACAGCTAAATTTAGGTCTGTTTTTGTTGGATGTCACACTATTAGATTTCTAACTATTTTTTATAGATTTTAAATCTAATTTTAGACAATTTTATATCTTTTCAGAAAAGAAGAAGGTATAAATATAAATTGTTAGATCCTACATGATTTTCTTCTTTTTTCTTTCAATCTCAAAGCCTTTAAATATAACCACTTATTAAAGTACTCATTTTACAAATGTGACTTCGCAATAACATTAATATATTTCATACAAGTCTAATGGTATAGCTTTATTTTGAATCGACTGAACCTACACGTTTATTTAATGTAAGATAGTGTTCGAAAATGGAACCTGAGCTTTTAGACTATAGTACACGAGTGGGTTATGCATATTCTTACTGAGCCTATTATTGATGCTCTCTCCCATTGGCATACCAACATCCACATGATCGAGTTCTTACTCGAGCGTTAGAATGTGGAGACATCGTCCTTTCATATCTCATTTAACGATATATATGTGATGATTGATGATGTCCATTCCATTTTGGGTCATCCTGTAACAAGTATGCCTTTCACTCTTGTTACATATTAATGGTGATGATGAGAGGTATAGTGTGTGTGTGTGCAGATATACTTGGTATTACATATCTTTACTCGATGTTCAGACTTAGTAAGGGTGGGACCTTTGTTACCTTATCATGGTAAAGGGATATATTTTATTCTAAACACTATCAGGATGGTAAAGTGACTAACCAACATGCCGATCATGCTACCGTGCTTATATATTATATGTGTTAGGTATTAAAATATTAACCAACAAGTCCGACAATATGTTTTCTCTTTATTACCTAGTTCATTCACAATTATTATACGATGGGTATGTATAATTGGGGTTAGATGGTTTTTGCCCACTTATATCGTGCCTTTGGGTAGAGTTTGCTCCACACTACTGGTGGTATATGTGGAGTTACTAGGATGTTAGAGACTTGAATTTATGATTACTTTACTCGGTTAAAGGGTCTTTTTTACAACATGTATGCTACATTTTTACCGCATATGTGTTATTATACACTGATGTGTGACAGCTCCTCTCACACTATTCAAGTTGATATGCGACAAATTATGGTTATGTTTTGCGTGATCGTTGCAAGTTTTAATTTACACGTTAAAATACAAATTTTAGTTTATTCATTTATACATACTAACTTTTATTTATTCATACAAACTTTAATATATACTAGCTTTTAAACAATGTTGTATGTCAACTTTTTCCATATGGTTATTTATGAGATGTGCGACCGTTTTGTAAGGTCAGCTGAATCGATCATACATTGAGACTGTGAGACGTAGTAGATGTGTATTATTTTAAAAATATGGTACGTCAGATGAGGAACATTCAGTCGATATCATGCCTCTTACATGCGTTATTTCCCAAGACATGTAAGCGCCCTTGTTTTAAGTTTGTATGAGATGCAAGGACATGGAACAGATAACATTGTTATCTCATTACTAGATAAAAATGATGCGTACAAGGATGGTACGGTTGGTACGGACCCGATATATCATGTTTGTGTTAGAACTAACCTGTGGTACATAGTGGTCAACCAGGAGTCGGTAGGGCATGATATATATGTGGGGAAAAACCCTCTCGTGGGCACTCATGGTATCATAGAGAATGCATTAGATCATATATTTGTATACACCTAAAATTATTATACCATAATTTTAGTAAATCAATTGTATTCAATTTTATAATATAAAATATTTGGTAACCATGTTGATTTAAAGAATTGGGTAGATCAACCAATCCGAAAACCACTCATAAATATTACATATTTAAATCAAAATAATTAATCATTTTGTACTAACCATATTTTTATGGGTACTCTATGAATAGCCACCTAATATCAAACTTATTTACCAATAATAATTTAAAGCTTGATAAAGTACTAGAAACCTTATGATGATAAATGAGTCTTTACAAATAAAATATCATATATTTGAAACCATAACTTTAAAAACATATTAAAAAATACCATGAGTTTTGGTTTTTATGGTGAACAATATTATATCCATGAAATGGTTTAAAAATAAAATTAGAATATGTTCCACGTGCGAAAACACGTGTAATTTGAGTGCAAATTTAGTTTTAAAAAAATAAATGTGTTCCAATTGCGGAATTCCGTGTAATTTGGTTGAAAACATTAATTATTTTTAGTTGCGGAATTACGTATAATTTGGTTACAAAAAATATATTAGGTTCTACTTGCATAATAATTTGGTTGTAAACATAGAGAATAAAATAATTCTCCAAAAATATTAGTCATGAAATTTGTTTTATTCATTTATATGTGTTTTTAATTTTTGTTTGCGATAGTGTTTGAAAGATATGAAGTTTTTTCATTCAAATGTTGAAAATAACTAATTATTGAAGATAGTACTTTTCTATTTATGGATATTGTTGGTATATATAATTTAATTTTAAACTCAGATGATTCGATAACCATCTATATTTTTATATAAATTTATCATAATAGAAAATCGGTTCATCGAATATCTATAGAATTTTTTTTTAATATTTTTAATATAATATTGAAATTAATAATTTATAGAAAAATAAATAACATTCAAACTCAACCAGGAATTAATTGACATTGATTGATGTTTTTTTTAAAATTTAAACCACGTTAAACTAAATAACTGAATAATTCATTTACAAAATATGTAATTAAAAACAAATGACATTTTAGTTGTTTTTCTAATTCCATTTTTATTCTTTTAGCCGATAATTAAGATAAAAATGATATTTTAATAAACAAATTCACAATTTAAAACAGTAACTACATTCTTTTAAAGTTGAACTTCTTTAAAACTCATTCAGAAGAAATTAATAAACTAAAATATAAATTAATTAGTTAGTCTTTTTTACTTAGAATAAAATTTTGTATAAATCTTAAATATAATTAAATTAATAATTTCAATCACCTTTTGGAATTTTTCTTAAGAACTATTTATGTTGTACTAATTTAACATTTTAATCTACTTAATTTATCAATTTTAATATAACAAAAAAATTATTGATTTGAAGAACTATTGATTTTTTTTAATTAAAAAATTGTATTAAAAAAAAAAAATTGGGTTACAAAAGGTCCAACCATTGTTGGGCTAAATATAGAGTTTAGGTGATCGACTTATAAAGTATATTTATAAGCTTTCAAGTATGTAGACTTTATATTTGATTTTCAGACCCCTTAATGTTTTTTTTCCAATTTTCAGAGCATGGTGCTGTTATTGAGCTTGAATCCATGGATTCTGAGGGATTGCTTCTTTAGGTATTAATTTATTTGATTTTGACATAGAGGAATCAAAGTCTTTGAAGATTAGGGTTGCTGACAAACAAAATTGTTACTTGCTTATATGAGTTGTCATTCCGAATTGATGTTGAGTCTTTCAATGGATTGGGATTGGCTAAGAGATTGTGTTAAGCTTGTATTAAAGAGGTGTTGATATTAAAAAGATTGGCTAAGAGTTTTCTTCTACTATTTTACAGATTTTTACTTTGAACGAGAATAAGATCCGAGTTGGGGACTCGACTTTTACTTTATTGGGTAGCTGAGATCTTGAGCTGCAAAAGAATTTTGTGAGGTATTGCTACCTGCCATAAATGTTATTGTTACAGTATATATATTTATAGTTTGTAAACTTGATTAAGATTTGATTAAATGATATACATAGGTGTTGTTTTAGAGGATTAGGATACTTCTCTTGTGAAGGCTATTGCGAGATTGTCCAAAAAAGCGATGGCTTTAAGATGAATTAGGATTTGATTGCTTGTGGGTCTTGTCTAGCCAGTCTTCAGTTGTTATCTTGCTTCTTATACCTTTGTTGAACCAACATAAAATTTTAATAGTCATTTAGAGGAGCCATATTGCGTTCTGGCAGACCCTTTGATGTGTGTTGCTTTGATGGTGCTAAGTTTTCTTAGTGGCTTTAACTTGAATTTTCTCATTTTCTTGTTTAGGTATTTCTTGAATTCTTGGTTATCATGACTGTTGGCATGTGGAGATTCAGGGAGGCTTCTAGTTAATTTTAGCTTTGGAGAAAGATGAGAAAATGTAGGTGAGTTTAGATCTTGGTTTTCTAATATCATGATGCATGTGTTGATAGAATCCATGGCTTTTATAATTTGTTCTTCTGGTAACACTGTCGTGAATGTTGATTGGATGTTGGTATTGTGTTCACCAGATGTAGGAAGTGGCTTATTTGTCTTGGTTAATGTGCTAGGGGGAGGTGATGGTTTAAATTTTATCCTGACTGTTTGTTTGTATATGAGAGTCTTTGTGATTGTAGGATTAAGGGTGTCGGTCTTTGGAGTATCATCGTTGTTGTTGTCCGTACCGGTATTTTATTGTCTCTTTTATCCTCAATCCTAACATTTCCAGGAAAGACTTGTTTTGGTAGAGGGTTAAGAGCATCTGCATAATATTTTTTGAAAGGCGGTTGTGGGTTCTTTGGCGATTAGTATGAGTTGATGTGTTCAAAAGTAAGGTTTATTTTTAGATTCAAGAAATGACTAATGGGTTCAGAGTTTGAACGGTATCTCAATTGGTACTAACAAAATATTTTTCTGTTTGACCCTTTGTTGGGACCTGTATCTCTCCTCTCGTGCTTTGATTGTCAGATATGGGGAATGCCCGTAATTCTCTCTCTTTATATCTCTTTAGTGGCTGTATTGAAGTTTGTATCGAGTTTTCCGATTAGATTTGAAAGAGATTCCATTAAATTGTTTTTTTGAGATTTTAATTAGGTTTTTGTTTTGTTTGTTCTTGTTTTAGTTGTCGATTAAAGCTACTAAAAGCTATCCAATAACTCACTTAGTCAGAGCAATTCTGCCTCCCTTGTAGCTATCCTATATTTAGAAAGCTTAAACATAAGATATCTAAGATTAACAAAATGAAATTAGATAGGAACTTAATGTTTATATCTTATTTTACAATCTCTAACTCACTTAGTCAAGAGCAATTTATGACTCTATTACAAAGTTATTTTCACTCTATCTTACAAGTCTACACAGGTGGCATTGGTGGATATCTTGCAGGAACTAAAAATTACATTGAATAATGTCAAGGAATCAGGGCTGAAGGAATAAGATTTTCACATTTAGGGCATCAAATCATGTAACTCAACATGCATCTCTCTATTCAAAATTTGACACTAAAATTATATCTTTTGATATATCTTTTGCCAACTTGGAAACTATCAAAAGAAGCAATTGTTTATTGTTAATATTTTCTTTTTTATAATCAATTATTGATTATTTTAATTAAATAATTAATTAATTTAAAATACTATTTGCATTATATAAATTATTAATTTGAACATAGCATTTAGAATATGAAAAAACCTAGTAAAATATTAACATATCAGTATAGTTTTAAGATATACAGTAATAGAAACTGGATCAGTAAACCAGAATAATAAACAAGGAGATGTTTCGAAATTGGTGGAGGTCGAGCTGCAAAACTTGAAACACCGACGATGGCACAATGCGTTGTACTAGGAGGTGTGATGCACGAAGGAGACTGGTTTGTTCTATTGGTGCTATTGGATTACTTACTAAGTTTAACTAATGAGTGAAGTTTGTGTTCATCAATGCCCTACTCATATGTTTGCACAATATTTTAGCTTTAGGTATGTTTGGGCATGTCAAGAGTTTTCAATTTCTTTTTTGTATTTGCTTAGTAATAGAAAAATACAATAAATTGTGGACCATAAGTTGTGATTTCAGTGTATTGTTTTATGTCCTTTGTGGTAATTTTGGAATACATAATCAAAGATGGATATGAAGCGATTGTAAACATCGACATATCTTTCGTAGCTATCAACGTAATGAGAAATAAATATGACCATGCATATACCGCAACTCAAATGTATCCTTGTATGATGTCTTAGAGCTTGTTTGGTCACATGAACTTTTTAGTAAGTAACAACATGCTCAGAGATTCAATTTAATCTTATTCCGGTTTCGTTTTATTTTTAAGAATTATTTTTCTTGCTTACTGTGATAGATGGTGATCCAATTGCAAGGATAATATAGCTCATTTGAGGTTGTGAGTATACAATTGGAAAGTTCTACTCTACATATTACATGTAAGTTTACTTCTTCCATCTTCACTGAATTTTGTTTTTTCAACTAAACATGTTACTTAAATTTCACTGGATACTATGTCCTAAAATAAACATGTAATTTCTTTTAAAAAAGAAAAAAATACAAAATACAAAATAAACTAAACTAAACTAAACGTGATAGAACAAAATTACATAATTCGACTTTAATTACCCACAAAAACTTAACCATCATTAGTACTTTTTTCTTGTTAAGCAAGTTTAACAAGCGCAAAGCCTAATTTCCCTTCAACCCTATACGCATATAATTGAATTACCTCACAAACTTAGAGCTGATTATCTTGCTTTATCCTTTTCCACGTACCATTCAACACGTAAGATGAATTTTCTTTTCGATGTTGAGTAGACAACTTTTTCAAATCCCACCTCTTAAGATTGATCTTCGAAACCTTAATAGACAATTCGATAATATTCACGTCCATGGATTGCATTCACGTTTTTTGTCCTTTTTTCGGGTGTTGAGATATGCAATTTCATCGTTCATCAGAAAATAAAATTTCACTTGATTTAAGGGAATTGGAAATCGATTATGATTATCACTCAAGTCAATCTCGTAAAACCGTTTTTTAATTACCATTTTTGCATCCGACCCTTCTCTAATGACACTTTTGAATATTTCGGGTAACTCTGGTGAAGGATCAGGTCTAGAATTTTTATGCATTTTTTGTGGATTTTTGTTTTTATCAGCAGGGATTGCTTTCTTCTTCTTTCTTGATTATGGAACAAAGGGAGACCAAGAAGAAGGGATCTTGAACTTAATCTTGAGAGGGTTTTTTTCTTCATTCTTTTCAGGATCATTATGTTGTTGTGCAAGAAGCAAGTCTAGTTTTTTCCGGCCGTAGGATTGATGCATCAGAAATTTCTCACCAAATTCACCATTGAAAGTCGTTATCGTTTCATCTTGCGGTTTGCACTCTTTAGTTTTAGCCACTACTTTCCTGCTTCCTGCATAAATTCTATGCTTTATCCTATTAAAGGCTTCCTTACACTCTTCCTACTAGTGGAAGTGACTTTCCCATTTATTACCTCAAACATAAAAGCACTTATATAAGGATTAATAGATGAACAAGTTCAATATTGTCAATATTCAAGCCAAAAACTATTTTTTTTATGAACATCAATAGGAGTATGGATGCCAAAACTCTGACTATGATGGTCAACATACATCCCACTTTTACTTACTAAATAACCAAAAAACAGTCCCAACTCAATTTATTCCCTATTTCTCGGCAAATTTGACGTCATCGTCACACATTGTCTTTCTAGTGAACCTTTCCTATCATCAACTGATTCCAACATTACACGAGAACTCTGTCTGCGAAACCTTGCCCCTAGCTCGATATCTTATGGGTTCTAGCTAGAGTATGTGTTTCCGTTCTAACTCTAGTGTCCACCCATCGAGATTCCAAAAAGATAACCAAGCTCATCCAAAAAGATTCCAAAGAGAATGAACTTGGAAGCCAGAAGCATCAAACCTACAAAACATGAACAGTAATATAAAACTGCATGAAAATATTGACAAAACAAACAATAAAACACTAGATCTTGAATTGCATGAATCAAAAACTGATATAAAAACAAAAAATGATAATTACTGTAGTAAAAGTCTGGTTTTGGTTGTCGTATCGGGTACTCAGTAATCACGAAAAAAGAGAAATAATCTATAAAAAAAATTAAAAAACCATAAAAAAAATCTTTAATAAAACTCCAATGGAATTGATTTTCTTCTTTCTAAGAAGAAGCTAAGTGTCTTACAGAGCAATGGTGGTGAACTTTTGCTTCTATTGGACCATTGGACCTAGATAATTAGTCCGTGTAAGGCTAATCCATCCTACTAACTTACTAAGTAAAAGCACATTTACTTCTTATTACACACTATACCGTTAATATTACACATGTGTTTGGCATATATTATAAAGTAAATATTGGTTCAATATTTCATCGGTTTAATTTTCTGGTCGAATAAATCCTACTCTCATCAAGTATAAAGTTTCTTGTTTCTAATGCCCGTCGTGAATGACGCGCACATCCGTAGAGTTTTTTTGCTTAAGTCACCAGAAAATGATAATGCTTTTCGCAAAACATCATGCGAAAGTGATTATGTTTTTCTATGCGCAATTGTAGCCAAATTTTATATAGTTCATGTGATTTTCACTAATGTTTGTATTTTCTTTCATATATGTTTTGTTAACTCGTTTTTTATATGTTTTTTACACTAATAAACTACATATGTTTGCGTAAGATTTGGAAAATTTGTGTTTTGTTTCTCTTATTCATTCACAAACTCATTTTATTTTTAATTTTTAAATATGGTTAAGACAACGTCGACAACGAGGAAGGTAAGCGATCACTCACCTTCCCCATATCAGCACTATCACGACCATCACGACAAATTGTTAAGACTGAGCCTACATCATGCAGTGTGTGATATAATCGCGTGACACATGTGTAGAGTTGTCCATTTTGAGTACTCATCAGACATCGTCATCATCACAACACTCCTGAGAGGACGTTTTCATACTCACCAATCCCCACATGTTGAGATTGTATATCATATATAAGAAACAAAAGTCTTACAAATTCTTCCATGACGATGCAAGTTTATTTAAAACTTTGGTATCTCACTAGTATTTCATATTGTTTATGTTTGACTACTAATATTCCATATTATTTTTATTAATTTATTCTAATTCATTTTGTAGATTTGAGTGAACCTCTGTTTCTACTTTATGTATGATAGTGTTGGGAAATGGAAATTGATCCCTTAGACTAGAGTATGCGAGCAGGTTATGCATACTCTAACTGAGCCTCGTATTAATACTCTCTCATGTTGGCATGACAACATTTACATAATCGAGGTCTTACTCGAGCGTTGGCATGTGGAGACATCGTCCTACCATATTTCATTCGAAAATATGACTGTGATGCTTGACGATGTCCATTTTATTACGGGTCTTCTCGTAATAAGTAAGCATTTCACTCTTGTTACATATTATGGTGATTATGATCGGTATAGGATGTGTGCATATATACTTGGTATTATATATCTTCAGCTGATGTTCGGACTTAACAAAGGTGAGATTTTTGCTACTATGTCGTGGTTAAGGGATATATTTTATGCTAAACACTATCCCGATAGTAGTGTGGCCGATCAGCGTGTCGACCATGCTACTTGCTCTTATATACTATATGCGTTATGTAGTACGAGATTGACCAACAAGATTTCCAATGTGGTTTCACTTGATTAGTTATAGTCCATTCACATTTTTATACGATGGGTAAGTATAGTGAGGTTAGATGGTTTTGGTCCACTTATATCATACCATTAGACAGAGTTCGCTCCACAAGTATCGGTGGCATATGCAGGTTTACTAGGATATCAGAAGCTTGAACTCGGTTGACAGGTATGTCTTTCACGAGTATGCTATCGTTTTACTGTATACGTGTTGATACATACCTATGTGTGTAAGATCCTATTAGACTCTCTGAGTTGATATGCAACACATTATAGTTATATTTTATGTGATCGATGTAAGTTCCGATTAACACTTTAAAATCTAAATTTTAGTTTATTCATTTTTACATACTAACTTTCATTTATTTATACTAACTTTTGGACGGTGTTCTAGGTCAATTTTTCCATATGGTTATTTATGAGATGTCTGATCATTTAGTAAGGTCAACGGGATCGATCATACATTAAGATTGTGTGATATAGTAGAGAAGTATTAACTGAAACATGTGATACGTCAGATGAGGAACATTCAGATGATAACATGCTCTTTACGTCCTATATTGCCCAAAACAGGTAGACTTGCTTGCTTTAGGTTTCTATAAGATGCAAGGACATGTAAAAGTTAGCACCATCAAATAATTACGGATAAAAATGATGCATACAAAGGTGGGACAGTTGGTAGGTACCTGATATATCATGTTTGGGTTAGAACTAATCTCTTGTACATAGTAGCCAATCCGGAGTCGGTAGACCATGATACATATGTGGGTAAAACCCTCCCATAGCCACTCATGGTACCGCAAATGATGCATTAGATCATATATTTTGATACATCAAAAAATCTTATACTAAATTTTGGTACCATATTGATTTAAAGAATTTGGTAGATCACCATATCGAAAATCACCCATAAATATCACATACTTTAAATCAAAAACAATTAATCACTTCATACCAACCTTTTTATTTATGGATAATCTATCCATATCAAAATTATTTACCAATAATCATTCAAGGCTTGATTAAGTACGGATAACCTTTTGGTGATAAATGAGTATTTACATATAAAATAACATATCTTTAAAACCATAACGCTAAAAAATATATATATGAAATACCATCAATTTTGGTTTTTAAGACGTTCAAAGCAATATCCATAAAATATATATTTAAAAAAAGATTGGGTGTGTTCCAGATGCAAAACACGTGTAATTTGAATGCAAAATTAGTCTAGAAAAACAAGTGTGCTCCAATTACCAAATTACGTGTAATATTATTATGAAAAGAAAATGTGTTGCAATTGCGAAATTATGTGTAATTTGGTTGCAAAAAATAAAAAAATTCCAGTGACAGAATTACGTATAATTTGGTTGCAAAAAATCAATCCTGTTCTAATTGCATAATTACGTGTAATTTGGTTGTCAAAATAGGGAAAAAATAAATATCCAAAAATATCACTCATGAATTTGGTTTTTAATCTTTAAAAAAATAAAATACGTGCTTTTGGAATTTGTTTTGAGTTAGTGTTTGAAAGATATGAAGTTTTAAAGTTTAAATGTTAAAAATAATTAATCATTGAAGACGGTACTTTATATTTATTTAGGGGTATTGTTGAAAGAATTTACGGTACAAAATCCAAATTATTATATATAATTTAATTTCAATTTAAGGTGGTTATCCGTAAGTATCCATATTTTATATAAAAATATCCTAATTTAATTTGATGTAGTTGAAAATCTGTTAATAAAATATATATAAGAGTGTTTATTTATATTTTTTAAAACAATATTAAAATTATAATTTAGATAAAAATAAATAACTTTCACAATCAATTGGTAATAAATTAATATTGATCTAATGTTTTTTCTAAAATATAAATTGTAATGAATTAATTAATTGAATGATTTATTTTATAAAATCACCATTGAAAACCAATGACATTTTAATTGTAAAAAAACTCACGAAGACAATATAATTTTAAACTTGGACATGGCTAAAGCATTTGATAAGATATCATTTAACTTCATATACATTATAATGAAGGTCTTTGGGTTAATAAGCGATTCTTTGAAATAAAAAAGAAAAAGAATAAAAGCCATTAATTTTTTTATAATTATAAATTGATCTGCTTATGTTTATTTCAATTGTAGCAATGGTGCCAGGCATGGTGATCCTTTATTACCCAATATGTTCATCATTGCAGAATAATTTTTCTCTTAAGAGTCATTTAAAAAACTAACTCAGGATCACATCTCCATGAAATACAATTCTAGAGAATCAATCAATATACATTGTCTGGCCTTTGCAGACAATGTAATAATCTTTATGAATATCTCTATCAACCATGTCAAGAAAATCAGTAATCTTCCTAAATTTTGCCTATCAATCTCTCGTCAACAAATAAACAAAAAGAAAAAAACCTTCATATCTTCAACTCATATAAACAGCTACATAGCAAAAGCTATTGAAAACATCATTGGAATCAAACAGAATTCTCTTTCTTTTAAATACCCATGAATCACTATTCATTCTAGAAACAACATTTATTATTTTGATGATCTAGTATCTAAAATAAGAAATAAAATTGCTGACTGGGATAACAAAATTTTGTCTTCTGGTGGGAGACTCATTCTTATACAGTTAGTCTTATTTTTCGTACCCACTTACTATATGCAAAATATTGTTCTCCCTAACAATGTAATATCAATATTAAACAATCTGCTTAATAAATTTCTTTGGGGCTTTAAAGATACTTCCAAAAATATTATATGGTCGATTGGTCTTCCCTTTGTAAATAATGTGAGGTAAATTGCCTTAGATAAAAGATATATAGACTTCATTTTCTTGTAAACTATTGTTGATTTTTAGAGAAAACAAATCTTTATGGTCTAACCTTATGAATTCTATATACTGCCCATCTTCTCACCCCTTACAAATCAAAATTAAGTCAAGAGACTCTAAAGTTTGGAAAATAATCAAAGCCAAGGATATAGCAGATAAATTTATGACGGTAAATTGACTTTTGGTTAGAAAAATGGAATTATATTCACCCTTAATCTTTTTATCACCAAATGATGATTATTCATGGTATAATCATGTTAAAATATCAAAATTCTGGAATCGTGACTCATGGAACATTTTGAAATTAAAAGAAAATGTTTTCCAATCTGACATAAATAGAAATATCAAAATTCAAATTAAATGATGTCACAAAAGATAATATTATATGGAATGTATCTTTTGATGGCAAATTCTCTCTATTAAAAACTTGGAACTCAACAAGGGAAAATGATAACAAATCAATAGTCTTTAAGAAACTTTGGAATAATATCACTCCAAATAAGTGTTCATTCACTCTTTGGAGATTCTAAATGGTTTAATTTTAGTAGACTCAATATTACAAAATAGAAGATTTAGCTTAGCTATATGTGAAAACTGTCATGGCTCTGAAAACGTAAGTCATCTCTTTGTTTCCTATAACACCATCTCGGAAGTATGAAAATACTTCACAGGTCTATTTGGGTACTAATATGTAACCGTATGACCCCCAATCATATTATCAATATTTGGTTTATGTCAACTTCTATAAACACTCATATTAGATCCACATTGACGCCCATAATGTGCTAGGCCCTATGGTCTACCATAAATAAGACAAAAAATCAAGATATCAGACCATCCTCCAAAAATATAATTGAAAATTTCATTCACATCTTAACCAATCTTGAAAATTCCAAATTAATAAAAACTAAACACTGTTCTAGAGATCTGAAAACAACCAATTCACTTGGATGTTTTCTCCATCTTTTTAATCCTAGATTAATATCTTTTGTTAAATGAAATCTTTCATCAATAAATAGACTAAAGTTAAACTGTGATGGCTCTTGTTTAAGTAATGGTGAATCAATCTGTGGTTTTATTATGACTCCATAGTACTTGTTTAAGTGGCTTCTTTATTGAAAAGCTAATGACTTCAATAAACTAAACATAGAAATTTACTCTCTTATTTTGTTTGAAATCCTAAGTTATGGTATGACTCCATGGTACTTGATCCAATTTTTTATTGGTGTGGGAATTTAAAATCCTCCCAAATTATTAGACATATTTTTTGGGAGCAAAATTATGCTGCTGATTGGATGGCCAAATGGTCCCTCAATCAAAAATAAAATTGTTAGTATTCTCCTAGTAGGGCTACATCACCTATTAGTGTTATAATCTTACTAGAAAGCCTTAATATTGGATATTTAAGGCTTACTCCGTGACTATTCAACATTTCTCTTGTTTTATTTTTAAACTCATCTGTTTTATACTAACCTTTTAGGCAAGGCCTTCCCTAACCAAAAATATTTCCTTAATTGAGGAATAGGGATAAAATTATGTATAAAAAGAAATAATTTTAAAAAATGGATGCTACAAAAAAATTATAGATTTTGAAAAATATATTAAAACTCAAAGTGAATTAATGAAGATTAGGAAAGCATAATCATGGCTAATATTAAAATATCTCTCTCATGCTAAATTATTTTGCACTTATAATATAGTTGGCCTTCCACAAAGCAAACATTGTAAACTTATATGCTTTATTGCCTATCTTCAATTCAATTATTCTTTTGATAAAAAAAATATTTTGATTCTTTTTTTAGTTCAAATTTTAATTCTCTCAACCCTTCACGGTTTATTGAACACGGTAACTAAATTCTTTTAAAATTTATTTTTAAAAAATCATTCATTTTTTAAAAAAACTAAAATATAAATTAATTAGTTAAGTTGTTTCTTTGGAATCAAATTTTATAACAATCTTAAAATACTTGGGAAAGTATCAGAAATACTTATACTAAGTCAGGCCTTTTTTCCAGAATCTGGAATCCTTCTATACCTAAAAAATACTCATTTTTATGTTGGAAACTTATAAAAGGTTACATTCTCATTGATAATATCATTATGAAAATGCATACTAGTATGGCTTCTAAGTGCCAATTCTGTAACAACTGTGAAGAGAAAAACCATTTCTTCATCAGTTGTTGCTTTGCTTGACCCCTTTGGAACTATTTGAGTAGCCTTTTCAAGATAAATATTAGAATGCACATACGTCTGACTCATGTTTTGCATTCCTGGTTTTGGTTTTCTAAAGGCAAAAGACATATAACTCACATTATTCCTCAAGTTATATGCTGGTTTATCTGGAGAAACAGAAACTTGTCAAAGTTTGATGGTTCTCCTAATACTGTCAAGAAGGCTATTGACAGAATTATTCACATTATTAAAAGTATGGATTTGGCTAATATGATATCATACAAACAGTGGTCTAATGCTTTTCATGCTGGTGTATCTCTAGGCTGTAACTCAACAAAAAACAGTAGAGAAGCTCCAACATACCTGAGATGGATTGCTCCTAATCCTAAAAAGGATGAAGCTCAATGTTGACGGTTCGTGTAACAAGTTTGGTGAATCCAGTACTGGAGTTTTGATTCAAAATTCTGAGGGTGATGTTCTTTTGGGTTTTGGCTCTCTTTTGGGCAAATTGAATCCCCTCTTCGTCGAAATGAGTGCCATAATCGAGGGCCTGATAAAATGCAAGCAAAATCAATGGATTGACGTTGATGTAGAATCTGATAACTTGATTCTTATAAACTTAATTGCTAATAGGAACGAAGCTTGGTACCTGAATGATTCAATGGAGATCTGCAGATCCTTAATCCACTCTAAGATGTCGATCATACATATTTCTCATCTTCAAAATCAGTATGCTGATTGGATTGCCAAAACTGTGATCAAATCTAAGAAGAGCATTCAATTTGTCATCCCTCCTGACGAGCTCCGATCTATGACTTTGCTGGAGAGTTTAGGGTTAGGATATGTCACATGAGTGAAGTTTTGGAATCAAAATCGTCGCTCTGGAGAAGAAGCTAAATTCAAATTTTTAGGCGCCTTACTTCTTAGCTCTATAGTCCCTATCTTTTGCTCTATATTTCAAGTGGATCCTAAACACTGTAATTTCTCTTAATTTTGTAATAAAATTCATTAATTGCCAAAAACAAATACAATGAAATTAATTAATTTTATTTTGAAATTATTTAATATTTCAATTTGTTTTTGGATTTTGTTTGGTATGTACGTACGAAGTACATCCAAATACACGAAGGAGGCTCGTTCATTCTATTTACTCCTACAAATAATCTTATTTTCATCTTTTGTCGGGATCCATATCTCTCCCTCTTCTCGTGCTTAATATGGAGAATGCTCATAATTATCTCTTTTTATATATGTTCCGCTGCTATTTTTTTTCTGAAGGGAACCCGCAGCCGCTACTCAGAGTGCAATGAGTGCGCACAGGGTAAACCCTCAGTCTGACGCGATAGCCTGCAAACCAACGCCAGAAGGTAAACCACACAAGGTGACAGGCTCAGCCGAGAAAGCGTATGTAGAGGGACACAAACTCATGACCTTTTGGTTATAAGAATGTCATACTCAACCAACTCGGCTACCCCCTTGGGGGCATGTTCCGCTGCTATATTAAATCTATGATGAGTTTTTATTAAATTTTTGTCTTTGTTTTAATATGTTGTTATAATTTATTTAGCCTGATTATACTAATTCCAGTTGGGATCGAAAATATTAGAACCGCATAATTTTAGATCGGATTCAAATTCAAATATAAAAAGCATGCCCGAGTGGACGATTTGAATCCAATCCGAACATGATTCATTGTTATTTTTATTTTTCAAAGTATAAATTAACTATGCATTGAAGATTTTAGGTGGTACATAAGAGGAATATTGTTGAAAAATTTATGATGCAAAACGTAGATTGTTATTAGTAATTTATTACTAGCTTAGTCGATTATCACTAGTACTTCCTATTTCTTTTATATAAAATTATTTTAGCTTGGCGCGGTTGGAAATCGATTAGTAAGGTGCGTTTTATATTTTTTATCCAATATTAACTTAATAAATTAACAAGAATACATAACTTTTAAAATTAATTGACTCATAAGCTTCACCACTCAGCCTAGTTGGTAAAGGCACACGCCAGGAACCCACAGATCTTAGGTTCGTGACCCAGCTGTGGATTCTGCTCAATTAATTATTGGGAGTTCTTGGAGAAGCTCTGCTTCTTAAGCAAGAACAGAGCCAGTTTCCTTAGCAATTTTTATTTTTCCCTCTGAATTTCTTTGCTTTTATCTGATCAAATTGGTTTGTTGATTTTGATCATGGCTGATAATCTTAATATTGGATCGTCTGAGGAATTTACTTTGCTTAGGAAGTCTACTCAGCCTCAAGTTGGAAAACAGAGCGTGACGGAAACAAAGCTTCTGGGCGATGATTGTAATGTAATCACGAATCCGGTTTTTGAGGAAGGAAATAAGGAGAAAATTAATGAATTCAAGAAAGGTTCATATGCTGTTACTCTTAGAATCAAGAATCCAGATTTTGAACATTCGAAGGTCTCTGTTTCTTTGCAGGAAGAATTTCCAGTGATTATGTTTGATATTGGAGATAAGGAAAGATTAATGAAGATTTCCAAACACACTTTAATAGCAAAATTTGCGACTGGTAAGCCATCTATGGAGACTTTTAGAAACTTTTTGTCGAAATTTAAATTTGCTGGTAGGTATAGTGTCTCGGTCTGGGATTACAAACACATCTTTGTTGAGTTCAATGAGTTTGAAGACTTCATGAGGCTTTGGTCAAGGAATGTATGAGTATTGGGTAGTAAGACAATGATATTGTTAAAGTGGACTCCTGGTTTTGATCCTAACCTTGAATGTCCATATACACCGATCTGGGTTTCTCTTCCAGGTTTGCCTGAGTTCTTGTTCAATAAGTCTACGATTAATGAAGTTGCGAAGGTTTTGGGAACTCCGTTGAAGGTCTGGGTACCTTCTGTTAATAGGGCTAGGCAAAATTGCTGTAGGGTTTGGGTTGAAGTGGATATATCGAAGCCTTTAGTTCGCAAGATTCAGTTAAAATTTGGAGAGGCTGATAGTTACTGGATTGATCTTGTGTATGACAGTATTCCTATGTATTGTAGTCATTGCGCTTACATTGGTCATTCAAATGACAATTGTAAGAAGCTGTTGTCTGGTGGAAAGATGGTTTTGAATGTTCATGATAAGGGGACTGCTTTTGATGGTTCAGGTGTGCCTGATCAGGTCTATTGTTTTCATAAGGATGGTGAGTATGTTAATAATCAAGATTCAAATATGATCTGTGATCAGGTGGTTCAGCCTGATGTTGGTAATAAAAATGTCACTGGTCGTCTTTTAAAGTCAATAGTGGTGGACAAGATTATAGATAGTTCTTTACATGATGATTTGGAGTCTGATAGTTGCTCTCTTCGAAGGGTTATAACTGTTGAGAATAGTGGTTCTTCTGATCCTGTTAATGAGGATGAAATGATAGATGCGTTGAAAACATTAGAAAGAAAGAACATGTTTAAAATCTTGAGTGATGATATCCATGATTCACCGAAACATGATGGTAGTCTTGCTTGTTCTCCTGTGAAGGATAAGTTTGAGAAAGGTAAGGTTAAAAGGCAAGAGACTCGGAAGTCTAAGAAAGTGTCAAAGATATGGAGTTCAAAGGGGCCGGTTTCGTCTAAAATTATGAAGCTCAAAAGAGCCCATAAGCCACCTCATGATTAATGACTATTACTTCGATAAACTGGAATGCAAGAGGGCTTGCTAATAAGGAAACGATGCAAAGATTAAAGTCTTTGGTTAATTCTGAAAAGGCTAGTTTTGTTGCTGTTCAAGAGCCTTTTGTGAAGGCTGATAAAATGAGTTTAGTTGCCAGGAAGTTGAAGTTGTCTGGGTATAGTTGTAATGTGAATAACAAGATTTGGGTGTTTTGGCATCAAGATTACAAGGTTGATGCGGTTTTTGACAGTGAGCAGTTGCTTCATTTTAAGGTGTGTCATTCTTCTATGAGCAAAGAGTTTTATGTTTCTGTTGTGTATGCAAAGTTTAGAAGGGATCAGAGAGTGTTGCTTTGGGATTCGATTAGGAGTCTTGATGTTGGTTCTTATGAATGGATTATGTTCGGGGACTTTAATATAATTTCTAATATCCAGTAGCAGTTGTCTTGCTCTACTATTAATCAAAGAGGTATGGATGACTTCAATGGTCTTATTATGGATTGTGGGCTCATTGATGTTGGGTATTCTGGATGTCCTTATACCTGGTCTAATGGGCATAAATAGAGGAGGTTGGATCGTGTTCTATATAGCTCTTCTTGGTTAGACTTCTTTGATTGTACTGCTGTTTCTCACCTTGCCATGAGTTGCTCAGATCATTGTCCAATGGTTATTAAGGTTGCCTCAAGTTTTGAAAGGTCTAAATCTTCGTTTAAGTTTTTGAATACGTGGGTTACTCACCCTGATTTCTTGAAGACTGTTGAAGAGAGTTGGTCTGCTAGTATCAATGATGATGTGAGGAATCCGATCATGGCTTTTTGGATTAAGCAGCAGAGATTGAAAGCTGTTTTGAAGGTCTGGAATAGGAGTACTTTTGGGAATATTTTTGATGCTATCAAACGCTCTGAAGAAATTATTAATGTCAAGGAAGTAATGCTTCAAAATGACTCTAATGATGATAATAGATGTGCTTTGGAGGAGGCTAGACAGAATCATTTGATTCTTCTTGATAGGGAAGAGATTTTCTGGAGGCAGAAGGCTCATGCTTCCTGGTTGAAGGATTCTGATAAGAATACCAAGGCTTATCATAGCTTTGTGAAGAAGAGGCTCAAGAGGAATAGAATTCACAGAATTAAGGTTATGATCAGTGGCTCTCTTCTAAGGAAGACATTGGTAATTCTGTTGTTGATTTTTTTTTAAACTTTGCTTGCTCCTTCTAGTAATATGGAGTCTAATTTTGTCTTAATGGATGTGATCCCTTCTTTGGTTACTGATGAAGACAACAATAGTATTTCTTGTGTTCCTGAAACTGAGGAGATCTATGAGGTTATTAAGTCTTTAAACTCGGAATCAGCTGCTGGCCCTGATGGATTCAATGCCGAATTTTATAAGAAGTGTTGGACTGTTGTTGGTAATGATTTGTGTAATGCTGTTAAGGGTTTCTTCAATGGGTTTGTTCTGCCTAAGGGTGTGAATGTTACATTGATTTGCTTAATCCTTAAGACAGATAATCCTAATAGGTGGAGAGACTTTCGTCCTATCAGTTTAACTACAATGTTTTCAAGGATTGTGGGAAAGATAATCAACAACAGGATAGCTAAAGTTTTGCCTAAGCTTATCTCTGAGGAGCAAGGTGGGTTTGTTAAGGGGAGGTGTATTCAGGATTCTATCCTTCTGGCTCAGGAGTTGTGTTTCGACATTAATAGGAACATGAAGTTTGGCAATGTCATTATTAAAACTGACATGACTAAAGCTTTTGGTTTTAATACTAATGTCTCTGTTCTTATTGGCAATTGTATTAGCAAGGTTTGTTCTTTCATTTTGGTGAATGGTGTGCCAACTGGGTATTTTGCCAACTCTCAAGGCCTAAGACAAGGGGATCCCCTCTCCCCGAGTCTTTTTATCATGGCTGAAGAGTATTTGATAAGGGCTATAAAGCTTACCTCTAATGGTAATAGTTTGTTCAGATACAAGACTAGAAGTGATCAAAATGTGGCTTGTCTTGCTTTTGCAGACGATTTCATGGTTTTTGCTAATGGAAGTGTTGATACAATGTGTGCTATCAAAGCTGTTTTAGACCATTATCAAAGTGTTTCTGTACAAGAAATAAACACAGCAAAGTCTAAGCTAATTGTGCCCAACAAGATGGTTCATCATCAGATTGTTATTAACGAAGACATATGGAATATCAAGCATACTTATGTGCCTTTCAGTTATCTTGGCTCTACTATAGCTATAAATTCTAGAATGGCTCATTTTGAAGAGTTAATTTATAAAGTCAGATATATAATAATGGATTGGGACAAGTTGCACCTATCATTTGCTGGTCGTTTGCTGTTGATTCAGGCTGTTCTTGTTGCTTTTCCAATCTACTTTCTGCAGCATTCTGTCTTGCCTGTTGGCATCATCAATAGGCTGGAAACTCTTTTCAACAAGTTCCTGTGGGGAAGCAAGGATGACAAAAGAGCTGTTAGTTGGGCTAGATGGGAGAGACTGTGCAAGCCTTTTAATGAATGAGGCCTTAATCTTAAGAGACTTAAAGATGTGCATACTGTGTATTCAATGAAGCTATGGTATAACTTCAGGATGCAGAAATCGTTCTGGGCTAAATACATGTTATACATATATTATAGAGATAGTATTCATCCTGTTCTAGCTATATCTCCTAACATGAAGTCTAAAGCTTGGAATCGTGTTATTTCTGCAAGAGAGAAAGCTGAAGATTATATATTTTGGCTTCCTGGTCAGGGGAGCATGAGCTTCTGGTATGATAGATGGTGCTCAGAAAGTCCCTTCATCAAAGTTATTAATGACAATGATAAAAGATTGCTTTGGGACACTTCTAATGACTCTGTTAGGGATTTCTGGTCAGATGGTTCTTGGGATTTTGATAGGCTCAGCACTAGAGTGACTGCTACTGAGATAAACAAGATTAGGGAGATTACTCTCTCTAATAATAAAGATGTTATTCTTTGGTCTCTGTCAAAGGATGGGATGTTTAACTCTAAAGACACTTTGAATCACATCAGAAACAAGGGCAGTGTTACTAGAATTTATGCTAAGTCCTGGAATGTTGTGACCCCTAAAAAATGCTCGTTTTTGTTATGGAGAGTACTTCACAAATGGGTTCCTACTGATGATGTTATGCAAGCACGAAATATTCATCTGGCTTCTAAGTGTATTCACTGTAATGATATAGAAACTACTAACCATGTATTTGTGCAGTGTCCTCAAGCTTGGGCTGTTTGGCTTTACTTCAGTGCCATCTTCAAAGTGCAGATCCAGTCCTACATGATGATTTCGCACGTCATCATGAGGTGGTATTGGGCTGCTCAAAAGAGTTGTGACATTCTCACAATCCTTCCTGCAATAATTGTATGGTCTATCTGGTCAGGCAGAAACAAAAAGAAGATTGGTAATGAAAATACAAACGCTGCTTCTATCATTAGACACATTATCTACATTTTAACTAGTCTAGATCACTCAAAGACTCTAAACTCGAAGCACTGGGGAAGTTATGCTAAAGATGGTGCTAGTATTGGTTGTGCGAATCAGACTAAAGGTTTGAATAGGCCGTTGTTCTTGAAATGGAAGAACCCTAAACAAGGCATGTATAAGATAAACATAGATGGAGCTTGTACCTTTACTCATGAATCTACTGGTGGTGCTTTGATAAGAGACTGTAATGGTAGTATTATCAGAGGTGTTGGCAGGTTGTATGGCAAATGTACGCCATTGATTGCTGAATGTCGTGCTTTATTTGATGGTTTGAGACTGTGTAACAGTCTGGGATTAAATAGAGTTGATGTTGAGGTTGATTCCCTGATCTTGGTTAATCTTTTGTTATTTAGTAAGTCTGTCTGGTATCTCGACTCTTTGTTAAGCTGTTGCAGGAAGCTTATCAAGTCTGAAATGGTGATAAAGCATGTATTTCGGGAGCAGAACCTTGGGTCTGATTGGGTGGCTAAAGAGACCTTGAGGGTTCAATCGAACTTAGATTTCAATGATATGGAGGCTCCTTTGAAGTTGAAAGCCATTACCTTCTTGGAGAGTCTTAATTTGGGTTACCTGAGATTTTCTGATTAGGGTTTGGCTCGTTGATTAGGGTTGGTTTAGGGAAGAAGATGAAGTTCCCGGTTTTTTATTAGGGTTTAGCTTTCAAATTTTTGTAATATTGCCTAAATAGGCTTGTTCTTTTCCAATTATTCAATAAAGCCCTTAATTAAAAAAAAATTAAAATTAATTAATTTTGATTGATTTTTTTAATGTTTTTTTTTTAAATTTAAATTATAGTAAACAAATAATAAATTATATACATGTTGATAGAGTCCCGGTTACAAAATTCTTTATTTATAATTTATTATTAAAATATAACATTTTAATTATTTATCAATTCAAAACTTGATTTTTTAATCGTTAATTAAAATAATAACCATATTTTTATAGTATATTTTTAACTATTAATTAAAACAGTAACTGCATTCTTTTGATTTCTATAAAATTTATTCAATTTTATTTATAAAAATAAATTAAATAGTTAATCTATTTTATTTGAAATAGAATTTTGTGTGGATCTTCTAATAATTAAAGATGGCGAGCTCGCTTTGGGAAAAATGTATTAGTAGCTTATATGCCATGGGAAGGTTACAATTTTGAAAATGCGATACTCATTAGCGAGCGCCTAATATCTGGCCCCAAATAGTTGGCCCATGAAGCTTCTATCTTCATTATTTCTGCCGGGATCATTAATATATATATTTTAAATTATTTCATGATTTTAATTAGCTTTTTAAAAAAATTACCTCAACCAAAAAAACTGTTTCGCTAGTTATTAATTTGATATACTCATCTACTTAAGGTATTGATTTTAATATAGTAAAAACAACAACTTATTAGTAATTTGATATTGATTTTAATATAGTAAAAACAACCACTTATTAGTAATTGATTAATTTAATTACATAATAAATAAATTAGTAAGTAATTTAGGATAGGTTTTGGCTAAATTAAGACTTTTTTCGATAAGCAATCCCAATTTTAACCATTCTCATACAAATTTTAAGTAACTTCATGTTTATTTCCAAAACACCCTCTTTACTTTTATTAACTCCTAACCTTAAAGACTAACCATCCCCAAAACAAAATCAAACCAAAATCAGCCCCAACTTTCCCTCTCATTTCTCTCTTTCTTCAAACCTCCAAAATAAGCCCCAAAATCGAACTTCAACTGCGATACTAAATCGTTCTACAACAACTCTAGTAGATTTATACTCACTCAACAACAACAATGGGAAAAGAAAAAAAGTGAGTTTCTACTTTTAAATGTTGTTTTTCTTATATTTAGCTTTTGTTTGTTTTTCTAGATTTGTGCTACTTTGGTTGTTAGAATATGGAAAACATGTTTATTTTGGTGTTTGTAATGGTATATTGATGTTAGGAGTGTTTAGTTGTGACTGATTCGGTTTTTTAGTGGTAGATTTAGATTTGGTTTCGAGGTCCTTCAATTGTGGATATTGGACTGTTTGTGGTTCCCCCGCCGGGTGAGAACCAGTCCCCCCGGCGAGGTTAATATTTTTTGCAAATTTTTCTCCATCCCCGCCGGGTGTAAACTGGTTGACCCAGCTGGGTAGCCAACAAAATTCCTGAATTGTTCTTCATCTCCGCTGGGTGTGGCTGGATTGACCCGGCGGGTGGAAACTCAATGTGCAAAATATTATTTTATCCCCGCCGGGTGAACCCAGCCTCACCCGATGGGAACCTAGTATATTTTCAGCCAACATCTTACTTTTTGGTTTTATTTCTTTCCGCAGGCACGAAGCACCCAGACCGAAGAAAGAAGAGGCAAAAAAAATCGCAAGGTGTGAACGGGAATAAATCCGTCCGCCCAATAAAGGTAAAGGTAGTGGTCGGTCGAATGGTGATCGAACCGAATGTGGGTATCAGAGCGAACGTGGGGAGCGCACGATCCAGACGGAACGCTCCTTGCGGCATAAGAAATATGATGCCACAAGGGAGCGCAAAGTACAACCCTCTCCTCCATGAGAAGTCCATAGTCAACGGTGTGCGCTTATCGACGAGGAGGAGGAAATGGAGGTCCCCATACCATCACCTCGACAAGAGGTCCATGCAGAAGGACGTCCAATTGATCTCGAAGGAAGGAGAAACCTATTCTTAGAGCAGAACAATACCCTTCTGTTCCTGGACTATGCGCATCATGAGGCGTACTTCACATTTATGGATGGCGTAAGTTTTTGAATTTTAGACATAATTATCTATTTTAATTACTTAAACTATTTTTTAACGTTATACCTATGTTTGATTTTTTGTTTCAGTCGCGATCTGGTATCACGGTCCTGTCTAAGTACGGTCTACTCGGTCAGTGGGACCTTAACAAACAATTAAGGATGAAGGCTTTATTGGAAGAGACTCCGTTTTGGCCACTAATGCGCCATCTACCGAAGTTCAACACACACGTACAGTTGGTCGAGGTGTTCATTAAGAGGTGAAACCAGAGACGAACACCTTTCAGTTTTGGTTCGGCAAGATGACCATGATGTAGGGTGAGGTGTATGTGATTACCAGCCTCCCAGTCAATGGGAGAATTATCGACGTCTTTAGACCGGATTCGATATATGCGACATATGCACACTATGCATCATTGTTGGAAGTTTCAGCGGATACCATACAGGAGGATATGGAGGCGCATAACGGGACTGAATTCAGCCTCCCATGGCTAAGGACAACATTTTCCGCGGAGGAATATTTGGATTTCAATGCCGCCATCACTATGAAGATGAAGAAGGAAGCTGCTAGGACATACATCATGTTCTTCCTAGGGTGTACCATCTTCACCAACACGAGCCAGAAGAACATCTAGTGCGATTTTCACCATCACTTTAAGGATTTTTCGAACCTTCATGAGTACAAATGAGATACTTGTGCACTAGTGTGGCTATACAAGAGCTTGCGAGGAATTTCAAAGCACTCTTTGAAGAGCTTGGTTGGGTTTCGGGTGTTATTGAAGTGTTGGGTCTATGACCACTTTCCTATCTTCCAAGAGGCAGTGAATAGCGGTTATACCCCGAACGATCCGAAAATGCTGGAGTGGTTGCCCAAAAGGGTCCTGGGAACACTCGCTCACGGGAAGCCGTACTACCGTGACATCCTCGCGGTGCAAGGAGAGACAATTGTAAGTTAGCTTGTTTACGTTGATTAATATGTGTCTATTAATTATATGTTTGTATGAGTAATTACTTGTTTGTAGGTGATTTTCTGACCTTACGAGGATGTTCGTAAAATGTGGCCGGAGCAGGCAATAAGATTTTATCGAATCCCTATTCACCTAATGTTGGTAAGCGAGGTTTATCACCCAGACCGAGTGATGCGACAGTTTGGTTGGGTCCAGGAGAAGCCGATATCCCCCCTTGTTCCTAGAAACTGTCTCTCAAGAGGAGATCATATTCGTTATGCGGTGCATGGTAGGCATTGGACGAACTGGAGGGAGCACATGTACGTGATTGATAGGTACTCGGCGCTGTATGCAGACATCATCCCCCAGTACAAGGAATACGCGAAGAGGTACGGTTGGTATAACATCACGTCTCATATTCTTACCAAACGCTCCGCGGTTGATGTGGTCAACACGATAAATCGTGTTTGGCCATTAGACGATTCCCCTGACGAACTCGTGTCCTTTGCAAGGAAGGTGCTTAAAATCACTGGTCCTTGGCTTATGAATATACTAGTCTCCTTTGTCCTATGTATGTTGTTTTAGTTTCCGAACTATGTATTTTGGCTTACGTATTGTTCATGGTTTGTATGTTTTGGATTTTTATTTTCACTCTAATGAATCATTTAATGTAAGTTTGTTTTATCTAGTGTGTTTGTTGTCCTACCTTGTATGTTTCATTAATTACAGGTTTTATCGTTCAATCTGTAATCATGGAGGACTAAAAATCTAAAGTTGAACATGTACATTAATTTGTTCGTAAAATTCTTTGTTGGAATACCCTCACCCCGTCGGGTAAATAATTTTCAACCACTGGGTAACAACACCCCCGGCGGTTGAAAATTGTTTACCCGGTGGTTGACAAATGTTCAACCTCCGGGTGAAAGCGAGTTTATCTTACCAGAAGGTAAGAATAAACTCCCACCGGGTGAAAATTGTTATCCCGACAGGGACCTAGTATAAATAAGACTCCAACCACCATTTGGAGGTGGTCTCTATGCCCGGCGGTTTGAAAATTCCTAACCTCCGGGGACATTTAAACCCCGCCAGGGTACTATTTCAAGCGACGGTTGAAAATATCTACCCCTACAGGGGAGAGAGCAAAATTTAAACTCCAACTATCTTTGGAGGTGGTTTCTATGCCCCGACGGTTTGACAATTTCAACCGTCGGGGACATTGAAACCCCGCCAGGGTAGTATCCCAACCGACGGGTGAAAATATGTAACCCGGCGGGGGAGAGACCTAAATTTAAACTCCAACTAACTTTGGAGGTGGTCTCTACGCCCCGAAAATTTGAAAATTCCTAACCATCGGGGACATTACTACCTCGCCGGTTGACAATTGTTCAATCGGCGACTGACAATCTTTTTAGCCTTAACGCCGAAATAATTTTTAACCGCGAAAACAAACTTCCATTCCTACTTATTATTTTGGTCGTATACCACCAACTTCCAATCTATAAATAGTATAACTTGGATATGAAATAAAACATTGAAGTTATAACAATGGGTGATTCTGGCTCGAACGTGAACGAAGATGCAAACCTCCTAAATGGATTTGACTTCGTCAAAAACACGATGCAAAATGAGACTCATGGTTTCGTCGATGCAGTTTTATGCTGAATGTTCTTCAACCATGGTAGGGAGGCATCGTGTCCAGGATGTCTAATGCTTCAACCACGAGGACGCGAAGAAGTAACCGATAGGTTAGCTTATCTGAAAACAATGACTTTACCGATTTAGTCACTTCCTTACGAAGTCCAAAGTGAAACCCGCAATGTATTCAACATCAGATTTCAAAGTACAATTACGCAGGAGATGATGTTACATGTGATGCAGCAAATGCAAGAGAGAGCGGACGCAATAGCCAACACCGTTGATACTAACCCAACTCCTGAAGGAAGTAGCGAGGAAGAGAAATATCCTTTCAAGAAATGCTATGAACATGGATGGAACTATCCGTCCCTATGAAACTGAGTATGCTATGCTAACTCAGGGCTATTATCTATCTTTAAATTTAAGTTGTTTGCTTATGTATTTCTTATTATGTAATGCTTTTGATTAAAGTGTAATGTTTTAATGCAATCCACAAATTAAGAAGTTAAAGTCTTAATGTTTTTAAGATAAACATCCTCATAAACGTGAAAAATCTTACATTCCTTACAATCACCTAGTCATCAAGAAAAAGCAGATAAATCGGTTACATCGGGGCTACAATTTTTAATCTCTTCGTATCTCTTGCAACGAGAGACAATCAGGAATGCACAACCTTCTGCATCTGGTAAACGTAACTTTAAGCAACAAGGATGTATCCTCGCGCATGGGGCCTCCGCCCTAATCCCAAGCTACAAAATAAACACACGATAAAATGAATGTCTTAATATTTAAATTAACTGTAAAGGTAAATAAATACTTATGTTAACGAAATGGTTGGAGTTGACCCAACCAAATTCGATTTCCAACCGGTTTGGCATCTGAGGGGGTGCACCTCTTAGCGGAAGAAAAGTGAAGTCAGCATCCATATTTCGGTATTGTTCAACAAAATAGAGTATGCAGTTACAAGCATATGCAATTGCCACTCCCATCTCGGGCATGGACATCCAATAGTCTTTAGTACCTACATCACTAGAGCATTTCACACGCTCCGCAACATCAATCAAATCCTCCATGCTTGTAAATATCTTAACATACACGGAGGCATAATCCATCAGATCGTTGTAAAGGGCATCCGTTATCAACCTCTACCCATCTTCTTGCCCTTTCAAGGCAAACGCTAACGAGTGGTACCCGCAATGAACATCGGATATAACGTCACTACTGGACTCTATGAAAGGTCTAAAGTAGATGAGGAATTGTTTTAAGTATCCTTTGGGGTTTACAAAACTTGCCTTCGTTGGCATCGTAGAGCTTGACCTACAACCCATCGTTCCACTACAAAGCATCGTCCCACTTGCTTGTGTTAGAATCACGCTACCTTTCTTACGAGCGGGGGCGTTTTCCAAACCACGTTTTGGCCCCGATAGTTTTTTTATTTACTTAAGGTTGCGGTCAGAGCTTTGAACTCTGTAATAAATGATGAGGAACTAGTATATTCTGATTTGAGCACATACTTGTGCGCACTTTTGTCGCGTTTAGTGGATGTATCATCAGCAGAAATAGACAATTTACGTTTGTTAGGTGGACGACCGCGCGCTTTTTGTTTCACCAATGGCTCTAAAATGGTAGTTATTTCGGGATGGACGATGGCAAACCATTTTTTTTATAAACGTGCTCTATACGTGCTTTATCATTCGATTTCATAACATCTCATACTAGTTTGTCAAGCTTGTCTTTTACTTGCTCGGTCTTCGTGAGTTTGGTACGAACTGGAATGTCCAACCTCTTCCAATGTTTGTTAAATAAATCTAGAGGAAGATCTACGTCTTTGGAAACAAAATCATAGATTTCTTGCACGCAATGGATACTGTGCGTAGTTCGTATTGCACAACCGCAAGGCATGCAGGCCGCGATGTTCGTGTTGCAGGCACAATCTACTTCTCCGGATAAAAGTTCCAAAGCATAGTGGGAGACATTTCTTTTTAGTTTACCGTACACAATATTCGTGAATTTATGTAGGGCTAACAAACGACTATTTTCGAACGAACCCTTGATGTTCCCGTGTTGCAATTCAATCAAAGTATGCAACTTCAACAAAAAAGATTCAAAGTTACCTTTGCTCGTAGCAATGAAATGCTTGAGGCTCTAATAAGCGCTCTCCACGCGGTTTGTGGTTTGGTTACCAAAATGCATCCATTTTTTTTGTTCTTCACGTAACAAATTTGTGACGTATGGCCCTAACCAACTTTCGATATACTCAATTGCTTGCGGATACTCTTTGAAGTCACGGTGCAATTCAGATCTATAGTCATCGAAGGCTATTTCCGTTTCCGCCAACATCATTTGATTCCACATTTTTAAGAAGACGTTGGACACTTTCTTCTCCTTTATGATTTTTTTCTTTTTCCCTACGACGTTCATGTTGATGTGCCATCGACACAACATGTGTGTTGCATTGGGGAACACTTCCTCCAACGCCTTCACAAGCGCCAAGTCTCTATCTGTCAAAACGATGGATGGTAATTCGATGGAGTGAGTTACCATCAACGAATGTAAGCACTCTAACACCCATTTATAGCTCTTGAATTTTTATTCCGACATAAACGCGAATCCAATGTAGAAAGTTTTCCCGGTACAAGTGGCTCCGACGACCTCGTACAACGGTATCCCATATTTGATCACCTTGTACGTGTTATCCATTTCAATGACGTTCGGAAATGTTTGTAACAAATCAAAACTAACCGGGTGCGCAAAGAAAAACTCGCCTATGATATCGCTTCCGTCTTCAGACATTCTATGGAATTCGTAGTAGTTTACTCACTTTAGTTCACCCAACAAGTATTAGAATTGCGACCGACCGTATTTCTCGAGCTTGCGGTGTTTTAGTTGAGCATTGTACACGGTGCGCATTGAAGACGAATTCTTAGGGTTCAATTTATTCATCCCACCGAGAATATCACGAGGACGGGATCCCATTTTCATAGAATAACTACGAAATCCATCTCTTCTTTGTTGAATCACCCCAAAGACGAATAATCTTCTTTGTATGATGTAGTATCGTGATTGTGAACGCCGCATTCGACCTCTAATCCCACAAATCATCACCCATCTTCTTTCCTTTAAGGGTGAAAGGGCATCCACATTTTTTCGCGCCGGTAGAATTTCTCTTTAGATGCTTCAGATCTACCAATTTTGTGTAAAATCTGAATCTTTCACACACAAACTCAATTCTCGAAGTTTTTCGATTAACATTTATTATTTTGATGATCTAGTATCTAAAATAAGAAACAAAATTGTTGAGTTTTATAACAAAATTTTGTCCTTTGGGGAGACTGATAATTACACAATAAGTTTTATTGGTCATACCAACTTACTATATGCAAAATATGGTTCTCCCTAAGAATGTAATATCAAGAATAAACAATCTGCTTAATAAATTTCTTTGACTCTTTAAAGATACTTTTAAAACCATTATATGGTCTATTGGTCTTCCCTTTGTAAATAATTTAAGGTAAATGCGCTTAAATAAAAGATATACAAACTTCATTATCTTGTAAACTATGGTTAATCTTTAGAGAAAACTAATTTTTATGGTTTAACATTATGAATTCTATATACTGCCCCATCTTCCCACCCCTTAAAAATTAAAATTAAGTCAAGAGACCTTAAAGTTTGGAAAATAATCAAAGTCAAGGATATAATAGATAAATTTATAATGGTAAAATTGACTTTTGGTTAGAAAAGTGGAATTAAATTCACCCTTAATATCTTTATCACCTAGTGATGATTATTCCTCGTATAATCTTGTTAAAATAACAAAATCTGGAATCATGACTCATGAAACATTTTGAAATTAAAAGAAAATGTTTTCCAATCTGACATAGATAGAAATATTAAAATTCAAATTAAATGATGCCACAAAAGATAATATTCTCTATGGATTGTATCTTTTGATGACAAATCCTCTCTTAAAAAACTCGAAACTCAATAAGGGAAAATGATAACAAATTAATAATCTTTAAGAAACTTTGAAATAATATCACTCCAAAGTAGTGTTCATTCACTCTTTGGAGGATTCAAAATGGTTTAATTTTAGTAGACTCAGTATTACAAAAGAGAATATTTAGCTTAGTTACATGTCAAAACTGTCATAGCTCCGAAAATGTAAGTCATCTCTTTGTTTCCTATAACACCACCTGGGAAGTATGAAAATAATTCGCAGGTCTATTTGGGTTACTAATAGGTAGCCATATGACCCTCAATCATATAATCAATATTTGGTTTATGTCAACTTCTAAAAGCACTCATATAAGATCCATATTGACGCCCATAAAGTGCTAGGCTATATGGTCTGCCATAAATAAAAAAATAAATAAAATATCAAAATATCAGACCATCCTCCAAAAATATAATTGAGAATTTCATTCAAATCTTAACCAATCTTGACAATGCCAAATTAATCAAAATTAAACATTGTTTTGGAGAGGAGAAAACAACCAATTCGCTTGGTTGTTTTCTCCATATTTCTAATCCTAGATTAATATCTTCTGTTAAATGGAATCTTCCATCAACAAATAGACTAAAGTTAAACTGTGATGGATCTTGTTTAAATAATGGTGAATCAATATGTTGTTTTATTATTAGAACTAATAATATTGACTTGACAATCAGTAAACTCTTTGGTAAAAAATCTCCACTTATTGCCGAAGCTAGAGCTTTACTTAAGTGGCTTCTTTATCGAAAAACTTATGAATTCAGTAAACTAAACATAGAAATTGGCTCTCTTATTCTATTTAAAATCATAAGTTATGGTAAGACTTCGTAGTATTTGGTCCAATTGTTTATTGGTGTGAAAATTCAATATTCTCCCAAATGAACATTAGACATATTTTTCGGAAGCAGAAGTATGCTGCGGATTGGGTGGCCAAATGGTCCATAAATCAAAAATTAAATTGTTAGTATTCTTCTGGCGAGGGTTATAATCTTACTTGAAAGCCTTAATATCGGATATTTAAGGCTTACTCCCTGACTATCCTTAACATTTCTCTTGTTTTATTTTTAAATTCATCTGTTTTATACTAACCCTTTAGACAGGACTTTCCGTGATAAAAAAAATAATTCTTTATTGAAGAATAGGGATAAAATCATCTATAAAAAGAAATGACTTAAGAAAATGTATACTAATTTTTTTTTATAGATTTTGAAATAATATATTAAAGCTTAAAGTGAATTAATGAAGATTAGGAAAGCATTATCATGGCTAATATCAAAATGACTCATCTTCCCAATGCCAAAATTAATTTGTACTTATAATATAATTTGGCTTCCACAAAACAAACATAGTAAACTTAGCTTTATTATTCTTTTGATAAAATAATATTTTAATTATTTTTTCAATTCAAATTATAGTTCTTTAGCCCGTAATTAAAATAAAAATCATATTTTTATAATTTATTTTTCACGATTTATTTAACGCAGTAATTAAAGTCTTTTAAAATTTAATTTTTAAAAATTCATTCACAAAATTTTAACAAAAATAAAATATAAATTAATTAATTTATTTTATTGAGAACCAAATTTTATACTAGTATTAAGTATAATTAAATTAATAATTCTTTTTGAAATTATTTAATCAGTCAATCAGCTTTTGGATATTTTTCATGTGTACGTATATACGAAATACACTGGGACTTACAGGGGCGTGAAAACGAAGGAGGTTTGTTCATTCGATTGATACCAACAAATACTCTTATTTTTACCTTTTCGGGATTCATATCTCCCTCTCCTCTGTGTTTTGATTATAGGATATGGAGAATGCTCGTTTCTCTTTTATATTTTTAGTTGCTATATTAAGGTCTATAATGAGTTTCCATTAAATCATTTTTTGTTTTAGTCCGCTTCTATAATTTATTTAGTTTTGGTACACGAATTCAAGTTTGGGATAAAAAATTAAAGAGAAAAGTACCCCTAAATACCTTCTCAAGTATCAAATACCAAGATGGTACCCGTTTTTGGACTAGTTTCATAAACTACCTAAAGCCACATTTTGGACAATTATACCCTCTAGGGTATAAAAGGGGTTTTTTTCCTTGAAACCCACTTATTTTCACCTTCTAATCTGACTTTTAGGTTCCAATTTCCCCCCACTTTCACATTTCCAAATTTGAGGAGAGAGAAACACGTTTTACGAGAGCGAAACCAAAAGCCATTTTTGGAAGGTTACGTACCGGCGAACCACGACTGAACCTGTTTCTCTTCCGATTTTGTTGTCCCCTACCGGAGAACCACCGACGACTAGTAAGCAGCATCTAGGTATGCCTCCTCCGATAATTCTAACATCTACCGGCAAAAAACCGGCGACAACTAACCAGTTTTTTTGTCTCTGTTCCTTGTATCAGGCACCTACAGGCGCACCAGAACTGTCTCTGTTTCTGGTTCGATATTTGGAAACACAACCGGCGAGAATCGAACTGCGACGAAGTGTCAGTCGAACCGAACAGTCGCCTTCAAACGAAATCAGGTATGTGTTCGATTCTTATGCGTTTCTGTTGAGGTTTTCGAACACAAGGATAGTCCATGCTGTATTATGTGTAACACTCCGGTAGAATCGTAAGGTCATTTGTTGCTGTTGCTGGACTGGACAACGTTACGTGATAGTTGTATTGGTAGTGAGGATGGTTTGTTGTAATCATTGTGAGGCTGGGGTTTTAAGCATTGTCATGCTGATGTTTTTAGCATTGTTAGGCTGATGTTTTAAGCACTGTGTGTTTGCGAAGTGTTGGTCCATGTCTAGCAATATGGGCTCTATTATCTATCAGTACAACTATCAGGTTTATTAGGCTGATCGCTAATGTGTTAGATCTTGTGTAACAGCTATAGGGATGCTGTTCCAAATGTTGTTAGTGTATGCAGGTATCGTCATACAGGTAGCAATGTATATTGTATTATATATCAGGGTGTGGTAGTAGTTTACATGTAAGACAGCAGGTCTAGGGGATAAGTATAAGTTTCGGGTCAATTATACGAATCTTCATAATGTAGTGGCTGCTTAGTATTATTGTTTTAGTTACCATGTTAATTACTAACTACCTTATTATGTGAACGTTGATAGGTTAAAATGACAGGAGTATTCTACCGCTCTGGATTGGTTGGCATAATCAACGTCCTCAGACGAGATATTATCAAAGCCGAACACATCGAGGCTGCTCGCGGAACACCTTTTTACACATTCCTCAAAACCTCGTACGACTTGAGGAACGAAACTCTGAAGCTTAAAAAGTTCCACCACCTTATAGAGGCGATCTGTGGTTTATACGACGTCAGATGGAAGGCTTTCAAGATTGGACAAAAGCGTGTAAGGCTGACGAAGAAAGACGTTCAGGCAATCTTTGGCCTGAGACACGGTAACGAAGAGATGCCGATGAGCAAATCAGGTGGATTTATCGCTCGTTACGCCGAGGGAGCAGAATTAGATTCGACTTTGATGAAGAAATATTTCTTGAGTCCAAGGACGAGGAGAAGCGGACCAACGAACGACAAATCAGTGTCAAACGCGTTAATAAAGGTAAATACAGTATGTTTGAATGTAGTTGTTTTGTAGTTCGTACTGCAGGCTGTGCTGGTTCATGAAATCCAGGGACATTTTCACATAACTATAAATAGATTTCTGTTAATAGCAAGGTATGAACACTAACATATCACAGATAGTGTAACATTTAAAGGAACTGTCCAGTTAGACCTAATTTATATGATGTTAACATAAATAGCAATTTGGAATGTAATAAATATCAGAGGGTAGCAGTATAGATAGCAATGTAAACGTGTATAGATATCAGGGTATGTTTACAAACAACTATGGTATGTATGCAATCATATATCTAATGTCTTATTAGTTGTGGATGCCTTTAATTGTTCTGTCTGTATTGTTGTTATGATTTTGGATGTTTTTGTAGGAAGCAATCGAGAAAGCAGTTAGAGAAGGAGGGGAGGATGAAGCGAGCGATGTGGCTAGGATACTGATACTTTTCATATGCTCGACACTTTTCTTTTCAGTGTCGGGCGATGTAATCGGTTGGACAGCAATCTTCTACGTGGAGAATCTTGACAAGATAAACGACTATGACTGGTCTGGAGCAATCTTGGATAAGCTTCACAAATCGCTGGACAAATGTATTAAGGCCGGGCATCCTTCAAGAGTTATCGGATGCGTTGCTTTGCTTTTTGTAAGTATAGCTAGTTATGATCAGCCTGTCTGTTAGGAAAATGTTTTTTTTAATAGTTAGTTATGTTCTGTGCAGCCGTTTCTTATGGAGCATATTTCTATAAATGTCGACATACCAAGGCCTGCAATAATACCTAGATGTTACAAGTGGTGGGGGCTAGAGGGCAAGGAGTCCACATTCGAAATGATCCAGATGGTCGGTGAGCTCAGGGACGACGAGGTATGTTGTGGTATAGTAGATATATCGTAGTAGTATGATACATATATCAGTGATGATTATAATATTTTGCTGCTAAATGAACATTATAATGTATCTCCTAGGTTATCGGCGGGGAGTTGGTGTTTACAGCATCAGAATGTTTTGTTTATGGAGTAAATGATTCGCGGATAAGGTGGGAAGGGGCTGGGGAACCAAGCGAAGAGAGGAGTAGGAAAAGAAAGAAATCTGTTGCGAACAGAAGTTTGATAAGCAAGGAAGATGACGGAGCTGGTAGTAAGAAGACAAGACATTCAATGATTGAGGTTGAAGATGATGTTACGTTGGGGGAGTTCATTGTGGAGAGGAAGGCAAGAGTTGGTAAAAACAAAGGGGAGAGGTTGAGGAACCGGAAAAAAAAGTAGGTCTAGTATGATTCCTAGTTTTGGAGTGCTGTCGCAGTCGGTACTGCGCGACAGCAAAAAACTGAAAAAAAGGAGCCGGTTGCGGCGGTTGAAAGTTGAGAACAAGAGGCTTAAAACATGCCTTGATGAAAGAAACGAAGAGGTTAGTGCTAGCATGCCTTCTAAGTACTACTAACATCTGTATGGTTGTTGAAATGAACTTGTCTATCAATAAAGTATTCTGTAACTATCAGTGCTGTAAATAATGTAACAATTTCGTATGGTCGTTTGAATCAGGTTGAAAGATTGAAGAAAGATTTGGAGCACCTTAAAGAAAAGCTGGAGATGGTCGACTCAAGAGAGGATGGCGAGGATCAACAACTGCTGTTGACCTTATCATCGCCATTTTGCCGCTATGATGAGGATGCTACTAAAACCTTAGATGCACGGGCTGCTGAGAAGGTGGTTAAGGAAACACTGGTTTACAAAAGAACTCGGAGGCATGTAGTAACTGAAACAGACAAAGCAACGGAAGAAGACGGCGTTGATGGGGAGGATAAAACAGAAGAACAAGAGGAGATTGACAAAGAAGAAGTTGATGGAGGGGGTGTTCAATCCGAAAACCGTGTTGAACCAATGGAAGAGAGTACTACACATGATGCTGTTGCTGTAGATGTGTTTAGGAAGCCAAAAGGGACTATCACAAGTGTTTGTGACGCTGGTAATGGGGAAGGGGATGTGGCAGAAGGAATACCACCCCTAACTCATGCTGCCGGTGCGCAGAATATAGTTTTGGTACCTGCACAGGGACCTGGAGTCGGAAACGACGAGGTTGAACAACAGCAGCTGGTGGTGGATAGAAATGATTTGTTGGACGAAGAATCCAACGATATAACGAAAACAATGGAACGACAGTTGAAGGAGTCGCAAAAAGCCGTCGATGAAGGAAAGAAGGCAGCGATCATCGGTGAGGACAAAGGAGAAGATGACATAGTAGTAGCAACTACATTGTTGGAGATAGCAGCAACCGAACAAGTGGTTTCGGAACATGTCTCTCACAATGTAAGTGGATGTTAACGTTGTATTTGAATATCATACATGATTGATAGTTAATCTCGCAATGAATGGTTTTCAATCCTATGTTTTTAGGAAGTCGAAACAGCGGAGCCTGAAGACACACGAAACTCTAGCTTAGTTCTATTCACTTGCACCGGAACAGCTGCAAAATGCGAACAGCTATCGCAAGCTCTGTCTCCATTAAAGGTGATAGAAATTTCCAACAGAGTAGATCATTCCGCAGAGAAGATCGAGAAAGTGTCACAGGTTGAGCCATCTTCGTACGCAACACCAGAACAACAGAAAGCAGCATCGAAGGGTCTTATTGTCAAGTCGGTTACACCGTTGGTTGACGATAGCTTCATAGACTGCACCCAATCATTTTACGCTGAAGTTGACAAGGCTGTTGAAACTTCAAACGAGAAGAGACGTACACTCGAATCCATCGAGGAAGAACAAATGGACGTTGAGGTAAGTAGATATTTGGTATTCTCCATAAACTTTTAAACTGTATTGTTAACAGTTTACCACCATGCTGCTTATTTTTAGGTACCCATTGATGACATGCCTGGGTTCAACTTACTTACTCCGACGCAGGTTCAACAACAGCAAACTGAAGTTGTAGCTTGGCCGTTCCAGACACAGACAACAGAACTTATCGATCTAAGTGAGTACGAGAAAGTGCTGAAACTGAAACAGGTAGAGACCCAGGAAGATCCAGAAGTGTGGTACTTGCCAACATCAGAGTTCTCTTACAGGCTTTCCGTAAGTGTGACAGAGTTAATGGAACTTCCTAACGAAACTCAACTGGACTTCAAGGTAAAAATATATTAGGATCTATCTATCGTATTGTACTTGTACGTCTACCAACGTGTCTTTATACGTCTATCATTAGTAATTGAAGCAACTATCATTGTGTCAACCAATAAGCCCATGGTTGCTCAACTGACTTGGGATTGTAATTGTGTTCTGATAGGTAATAGATGCTTGGATATATAAGCTGTTAAAGGATTCAGATTTCAAAGTCCCTGTGAAAGGGTTTGATAATAAGTATTCATTTCCTGCCAACGCCATTCAAATATCTGGGATTGCAACTGTAAGTTCCCATGGGATTATTGGTTTTATATTAGGCACATCTACTTCCTGTATTAATGTCTTAAATTTACAGGGGACACTGGCTAACAAGGGAGATATGTCTGCCATTGTGGACAATGTTTTTGAGACAATGCCCAGCGACACATATGTTGCATTCGTCCCCCTCTGTACTGTAAACACGGATGGCGTGAACCACTGGACGCTCCTGGTCATAGACATGGAGAATGGGGCTGTAAGAAGCTACAACCCAATGCTGCCGTGGAGCAAATTCATTCCCGATAAGACAAGAAACACAGCCGATGGTCTGGTAAGGAATCTAAATTCCAAGTAAACTATGTTGATTGCAGATCTAGCTATTTCGAACATTATATCTAGCAAACAGTATAGTAATGCATATCAATGACTGCTACTGTATCTATCAATGCAGCTGGCCTATTGCATGAAGAAGAAATATATACCGCATGTTAAAGGTGGGTACAAAATTAAGACCATGTTAAACATCCCACAGCAAAAGAGGGGCAGCTACGACTGCGGTGTTTTCGTTTGCAAATACGTAGAAGATATAATTACAAAAGGGTTGGTTGGACGGCAATATGGTGATGAAATTCCGGCAGTAACAAGAGCTAAAATATTCAAACATTTTCTGAATGATTGTAACACAAACAGACGTTGGTAGTATGTAACTGGCATTTTGGTACCAATTTGTATATTTCGCATAGATTAGCATCTATGATTTATGTTTGTAGACTGAAATTTACATGTAAAAGCACTTTTTACTTGATGAAGTAGGCTGTGAAAAAGTTATCAAAGAAAAGTTTGTTTAAATTAAGCTATCTGAAATAGCCTCCAAAGCTAGCAATCAGGAATACCTGAAATACCATAGTATATAATACAAAATATCAGACAGTCTGATTTGATCGCAAAATATGTGAACATATTAGTCAGGCCAATATGTATATTGAAACGTATTAGCAATGACAGTTGCTTCAATCTATAGCCACTCCAGAAAGCACCACGCCACCATCTTTACACAAAATCAACATTAATAATGATCCACTGTTCGAAAATATCAATATTGCATATATAAGATAAACTATCAATGTTCACCAAAATGTCTATCTGGGGTTAAGGAAAGATCTATCTGGGGTTAAACAATAAAATATCGCAGTGCGAAACATATCATAATTTATGAAATTTTTTGTTACGAACCATAAAGTATAGTTTTAGATATCGTTCAGGAAAAATTGATAGACCATTAAGGTTTTTAATTTTTAATATCATTTATCTACCATTCAGAATTACTCGCAAATATCATATAACAGGTTGGTGATGCACAAAATTAAAATATATGGACTGCACAACATGGTTATTGGTAGATAAATGCAATTAATTTGTTGACAGGACTGTTAACCACACACATTACTCAGTACTACATTAATGTGTTAAAAGCATTGGTTAGTTTGAACTTGAAAAGACAATGGGTAGATGAAGTAGAATGATTACATTCATTTAATGAACGTGTGCCATTAAAGTTGTGAAAGAAAATATGGTTGCTTAAGGGGACTCAGCATTGGAAGCTGGGTTTTGCTATAAATAGAGGGGCATATGACAACCTATTACTCACAAACTCACAAGCAAAGGAAAAAAAAAACCCAGAAACTATACCCTAAGTTGAAACTCCTGCTCCTCCAACCATGGCTCCTTCATCACCCTTCTCCCCACACCACAGCAGCGACGACGCCTGGTCCTCTGACTACTACTCATGCGAGAAGGCCTACAAGCACACGACGACGTCGGAGTACTCCTCTGACGAAGAAGATGCATGGTCGGTCTGGTCTGAGGAACAAGAAGACCCTTATGGTTCATGGGATTCTTGGTCCATGGACGACTGTTATCTTTCTGACGATGAGGAGGTGCCAAAAAGGAAGAGGTGTAAGAGCATTAACCCATTTTGGGATGAGGAAGACGATGATGAAGATGAAGAGGCAGACGATGAGGCCTCTGACGATGATGATGAAGTTGAAGATGAAGAAGAAGAAGAAGAAGACGAAGAAGAAGAAGAGGACGAGGGCTCTAATGGAGACGACTCCGATTAGGTTATAAGGTTTCTAGATGTAGTTTCATGGCCCTGTTTGTTTCTATTTTGGTGTTTTTCACGTATGTTTATCTTTTTTTGTGGACTGTAACTTGCACCAACCCTGTGCAGAAGTGTTATTTTTTGGGGGGGCTGGTGTATTTGGACTATATGTAGCAGTCACTGTTTTTAATGTTAGCGTTTGAATGAATTTTCAGTTCTATGGCTTTTCTCAGTATGATATAATAAGATATGTTGCAGTTGAGGAAAGCAGTTTTAACTGCAGTTATATAACAAAATCGCAATGTATGACTAGTAGCATATCGGAGATATGAAAACATAAAATTATGTATCTGACAGATGTAGAATCGACGATCTATCAATGTTTCATAGTTTGTCTATCATAGTACAACAGCGTGTATAGCAATGTAGCCGTTAATAGATATCAGAGTCTGAACCAAACAGACAGGTTACATGTCAATATTAAAAGTGTAAAAAAACATAAGTCGAAAGGTACCGTTAGATGGATGTACACCGAAATAAATGTAAGTAACATACTTTGATGTATCTGTTAGATGTAAAGGCATGTTAGATGGATTTATCTTTGAGATGAACATGGCAATTCTTTTAGGGGACTAAACATAAGTGGAAATAGAAGAAGTGCTTATCTTTGAGATGAACATGGCATGAATAATTTGAAGTACAAGTATAACTAATGTGAGCAAAGCATCAGATGGATGTAAACCGAAACAAAAAACATAGGTTTGATGTATCTGTCAGATGCAATATCTAGAATCTATCAATGGTTATAAGAGACGCTATCGTAGTATATCACCAAAGATAGCAATATACATGTGAATAGATATCATAGGGGATAAGAAACAGAAATGGAACATGTAAATGTTAAAATTGTACAAAACAGACGTCAAAAGATAAGGAGTGCTTATCTTTGATATGTAAAATGTTACGAAAAAGTAGGTTAATAATGTTTAGAACGGAGCATCACATGACCTCCTATTATGGCCAGATTTGAAACATCGCCCACAACGGGACTGGCTGCTGGAAATTTCGCCTCTTGATGGAATACGCTTCTTCCTCGGACGACCGGGTCGTCTTTTAACGTTAGGGGGCAGCACCAAGGGCTCTCCATCACAATCTGCGCTACTGGATTCACCAAACTCTGTTATAGCGGGTATGTTAAATGAATAGCTGGACAGGAAATTTTGTGTAGTGAAAAACGGCTCGACCAACGTCATAGGATCCTCGTTTATAGATGCAATTACAGCCAACGCATGAGCGCAAGGGAAACATTCTTGCTGCCAAGAGCCGCATGTGCATTTGAAATCCAGTATGTTGACAACCATGACTGGGTCCGATAAAACCTCAAAATAAGCCGCAGAAGACTTGCGAACTAACCATGTCCGACCGGATTGTACATTATCTTTGAACATCTTGTCAAACTCGGGGCACAAATGGGTGTTCCAACTTTGGCCTTCTCCTAAACGTCGAGACATTTGAGTCATCAGAAGAGCTCTAATCCGGTCGATTAATTCGACTATAGGCAGATGGCACAACTTCTTAATCTGGCCATTGAACGATTCAACAGCTGTTGATGCCATCGCCCCATACCGTTTGCCTTTCACATATGCCTGAGCCCATTTTTCTGGGGCAAGATTCCTGACGAAGTTTTCAATACGATTACCGCCTTGGTGCAACCACTGACCATAACGTTCATTAAAAAGATCGACCGTAGGGGCATAAGCACAGTTCTTAAACATCGCTAGCATGTCTTGTTTGTAGACTCTGTTAGTGTGTTCAAGAGCTTTATTCAAGTTCTGAACAAGATGGAAGATGCAATAAGCGTGGTAGTCAGTAGGATAAAGAATTGCGACAGCGCTAATAATACCAGCATGGCGGTCTGAAATGAAAGTTATCTGGCGCCCTAGCAGATGAGGTTTTAAAGTTTCCAGAAACCAGAACCAGTTGTCCGAGTCTTCACTACCACATATACCAAAAGCAACGGGGAAAAGACCTGGGATGGAAAAGAAGATTAAAAACAGAACTACAGCAACAGAAAGATGTTTTGCTCGATTGTGTAATAGTTAACAAATCGCAGTCTGTGTAACCAAATCTAGCAAACAAAGCCTACCAAGCTAGCAATCAGTAATAACTAAAATATCAGAGCATGTAATACAAACTATCAGACAGTGTTATTAAATCGCAAACTATGTATGCTTATTTATCAGATCAAATGTATATTGAGACGTATTTTTACTGACCGTTGTTTCCATCTTTTGCCACTGCTGAAAGCAACACGCCCCCGTGCTTCCCTGTCAGGTGGGTTCCGTCAACGTACAGCAGAGGGCGGCACGAATGGAAACCCTGAAGACACGCCCCAAATGCTATAAAACAGCGACGGAAAACATTGCCGGGAGCCAAATCCAGACGACAGTCCGTAGTGATGTCACGACTCTGTAGCCTCTTGAAGTATGGTTTTAGCAATCCGAAAGAGGTATTGCTATCTCCAAATATAGCGCGACGGGCCTTCTCCAACGCATTCCAAGATAGACGATATGAAACGTCTAAACCGTAGTCTTGCTTGATGGTGGACTGTATAGTCTTAGCTGTTAAAGAATGGCTGTTTCGTAGAGAATCGTGAATTTCATCAGCAATCAAATCGGAGGACAGATGCCGGCTTTTCTTCTTAGTGAATACGGGACTGCACGTGTGGGTACTGAAAAATCTTTTAATTGTCATCAAACCGGTCTTACAATCGACAGAAGCGTAAAGCCTCCATTTGCAGCCATCCGAATCTTTGTTTACACAATAAACGGTGATCTTGTTAAAGGTGTTGTGCATGTACCTAAACGCAAAACCGTTCTCTAATGCATAACGGGATAAGGATAACCTCAGACCTTGAGCACCGTCTGGAAATGACTGTCCAACACCGATGATAGCTTCAGCCCATCCCGCTGTAGCTAGATGTCTTTTTTTCGGGGTTATAATGGCCAAACAGGTACTGCTTTCACCGCTGGTTCGTTGTATGTGAGAGGATTCTTCGAACAGTTGAACGGGTTGTTTACGTTTAACGGCGGAGCCTTTATCAGCAACATGTTCTTCGATAAGAAATGACACACTCTTCAAACGCTCAACATCGAGGTAACATTCCAACCCGATGAAATCGGTCTCCTTATTAAAAATACAATTACTCTGAGCAACGCAAGAGTACGTTATGCTGTAGTTGCCTCTAACAAGCCCTTGCCATGTTTGCTCAACGTACTGTTGAAATGACTCGAAGTCTACGAATTCGGACAGCGGAACAATACTTGTCTCCGTACCAAGTTTGAAAATGCAAACTTTTGCTTTAGACATTGTGTACCCTGAATTATAGGACTTTTCGTTAGTTTGTTTAATGTTGGTGTAGAACTACTCTATCTGTTACTGATAGTATAACAGATATAGCAATATCCTATGTCTAACATATCATGGAATATCGGTGGTGGTCAATTTTCAGGACAAATAGCAAACTGGCATACCTAAACTATCAGGGTATGTCGGTCGTGGTCACTTTTCAGCACAAATAGCAAACTGGCATATCTAAACTATCAGGGCATATGGACTAATAATCTGTTTTCAAAGACATATATGAACATGTTATATATAACATAGCAGCAAGAGGAAATGGTTGGAAACATATAGCAATATCAAGTACCTAAACTATAAGGGTATATGGAGCCATGGTTTATTTATCAACACATATAGCAACCTGACAAAACTAAGATAGCATGGTGTATGCAGTCAGGTTTAATGTACAAACAAATCTAACATATCAAGGTGTATGAAGTAATCTAGCAAACTGTAGCATAGAATTGCAGGCGTAAAATCGCAAGGAGTAACCATATAAATATCAGGGTTCAAACAGAGGTGTGGGAATGAAAATTCTCACCGGAATGTGATCGGAGCCGGTTTGGATAGTTTGGATTGAGCAGAAGCAGATGGAAATAAGTTTCCTAGCATTAACGCACGTTATATTAGAGGTTATAATCGATTTCGAAAAGGGAAAACGATTTCGAAACTGAAAACTCGACTCTGTTACTCACCTGTAAAATGTAACGACAGGCTACGAGTTCGAAACTATCAACCGGAGCTAGGAGGTTGTGTACGGTGGTCTAGGAGGCTGAGACACGGTGCAAGATTGGAGCTAGGAGGATATAACGGTGCAAAACAGTACTCAGGAGGCTGACGACGTTAAACTTGTTTTCTGAAAGTCGCCGGTGATCGGAACACTCCGATAAGGCTCCTAGATGGGTCGCCGGTGGTAACGTAAGGTCGCCGGTGGTTCTAGTGTGTCGCCGGAGGTGGTGTGATCAGCCGTAGTTTTTAGAATACGAAGAAACGTTCTTGAAAAATGGGTTGTTTGAAAGGTTAGGAGAGAGGAGAGAGAAAGGAGGCTAATAAATTCAAAATTCAAAATTCAAAAGTGATTAAGAAGATGCTGGAGCTAAAAGGGGTCCTTTTTTTCACAAATCAACCTTATATACTAGGTTGAGGGTAATCTTGGTATTAAAAAAAAGGTATTAGAAGTGGATATGTTTAATGAGATGGGTATTTAGTAAGCATTAATCCATTAAAGGGCACTAGGTTGTAATAGGTTTGGCAAAAGGGTACTTAGTGTGTCATTTCCCAAAATTAAAACCGCAACATTTTGGACCAGATTCAAATTCAAATAGAATAAATCCGATCCAAACCTCATTCATTGTTATTTTTATTTCCAATGTTAAAATTAACCAAATATTGAAGGTTATATGTATTGTTGATAATTTTATGATGCAAAATCCAGATTATTATTTGTAATTTTATTACTAAACCTAGTTTATTTTTTTATATAACAATATTTTAGTTTGGCGGTTGGATATCGGTTAATAAAATATTTTTTTATATTTTTAATACGGTACTAAATTATTAATTAATTCATTAATTTTGATTGAATTTCTTTTTTATTTGTAGTTTTTCTAAAAAATTAATTATAATAAATAAATAAGTTAAACACCTGTTCATAGAGACTAAGGTTACAAAATTATTTATTTATAAGTTATTATTAAAAAAAAATAACATTTTAATTATTTTTTCAATTCAAAATTTGATTTTTTTAATCGTTAATTGAAATAATAACCATATTTTTATAATATATTTTTAACTATTTATTTAAAACAGTGACCACATTTTTTTTATTTCAATAAAATTCATTCAGTTTTTTTTTTAAATAAATAAATTAGTTAATCTATTTTAGCTAGCTACTAATTTGATATAGTCATCTACTTATTTTTTTTAATCTAAGTAAATTTCATTAAGATTAAATGATCCAATTAGTAGGTTTTACAAACTTGAGGATTGAACATTAAAATTACATTTAGTTGAAAACAAAAGGCGCCAAGTTTTTTGAATTTTTTTCCCTCATTCATAACTTGAATTTGAGCGAAGAAATTTGCAGAGAGCTTTCTATTTGCTAGCTTCTTTCCTTTTTCTTTCTTAGCTCATTTTTCTTATCCTTAAACAAGTGATTGATTGGTTTTGCCTACTTCAATTACAATTGTTGGAGAAGTAAAGTATTAATAGTTTAAGCTCGATTTTTGTTTAGGTCTATTTGTAGGGTGGATGATTTAACTCGAGGTCGAATCATATCTTCATATCAGCATGTCACGATCTATCTTAGCTTGATTTGGTGAGTTTTTAGAGCATTCCATCAGATTGCAGAAGAAGGAGAGGGTTGTTCCATGGATGCTTTCATTTTGGATTACTAAAATTTCATAAAGGTAAAGATTAGTCTACTCTTATATAACCTATTTGAAGACTTTCCATAAATATTATAGTTTCCATTTGAGGTGGAGGTTCAAAAATTCTGTAGTCCTTCTTCATCTTGAATTTTTTAGTCCATCGAGCTAACCAATCGGGTGATCGATTTTATTTTCTATAGATATGACGAAGGGTCATTTTATTGGTTAAGAGGGATCTTATGCTATTAAGTATAGATTTTAACGGATTTGGATAGTTTCAAGTTGAAATTAAAGTGACTAAGATTTCAAACTCCGACATCAAATTCCTTGATTCCTTTGATTATGCAGAGTTAAATTCCATCATAGATAGCTCTTACTCTGCCTTTATAGTTAACAATTTTCCATAGTTATTGCTATATCCTAAAATAAATTTTCCTTCACGGTCTCTGATTACAGCTGCTCCACTTGCTTCACCATTTAATAAACAACTTGCATCTGTGTTTATTTTGAATCTAACATTTGCCAGAGGAGGCCAGGATAATTAGGACACTCTTTTTAATTTTCAGGTGGTTGATACATCCAAGAGTGATTGCTTCTTAATCATTCTGTTTCCAGTGCTTGATCTACAAAAGGTTAGAATGATCGATAACCGTCAACATAAATTTGATGTAATTGATTGTTGAATTTACTGATGGAGCTTCTCCATTCATCTTGCTTTTATTACGATGTTTCCATATCACCCATATTATAATTGTAGGAAGAATTGTTGTGATCTGTGTCTTGGTTGGTGCATACAAGAACCATGTTCTGAACATATGTTTCACTGTCATAAAGCTCCTTATATCTACTTTAAGAATTTCTGCAAAGTAAAACCAGATTTTCTACGCAAATGTACATGATTTGAAAAGATGATCATCTGTTTCTAAATTTGTACAAAATTGACATTTCGTGAACATAGTTATATGTTTAAATTGCATTATAGAGTCGATAAGTTATATATTTTGTAGTAATCTCCATGCAAGGAATGAACATTTCCTTGGAGATAACTGGTTCGATATCTTTTCATATATGGATGATTTATTATTTGAAGTTCTTATGGTCTGTAAAGTATCTTTTATGTGAAAAAATCCATATTTCGATGACTTCCATGTAATAACTTCAGTTGCTTGTTCATTGATCTTAAGTTTAGTTATAAGGTTAATATTATAGTCACTTAATAGTGGTTTCATTTTATTCAAGTTCCATGAATTGTTGCTCCACACTGAACTAACCATCATTCCTTTAAACCATGTGTTATTACAGTTGGAATTAAGAGAGGTGAGAGAAGGTCTACCATACCAATTTTCCAGCCATAAATCAAGGTTGTCTTTACCTATTTTCCACGTGATATTTTCCTCAGCAAAGTCTTTGATCTTAGCTAGTCTTTTCCAGGTTTGTGAGCCCTGTTTTGAGTAGTTTATCTGGAGTGGATGGTTGCTCTTACAGTAGATACTATGTAGTAGGTTGGCCCATAATGAGTTGTTTTCTCTGAACCTTAACCATAGCTTACAAGAGAATTTTTTTTGAATATCTTAAAGACTATTAACATTGAGCCCACCTTCATTGAATGGTTTACATATTGCAGTCCAAGAGGACCAATGTTTCCTTCATTGCTTGAACCCTACAAGAGTCTATTAATTAGTTTTTCCATTTTTGAGATGATAAATGTGGGCAACCAACAACTCTGTAACCAATAAATGGGGATAGACATTAACATTGACTTAATTAGTGTGAGTCTGCCACCATAAGATTGTTTTTTCCCTTCCGAGCTTGAAATTTTTCTTTGATCTTCTCCAGGAGGGGGCTAAAGTTGGCTGATTTGTTATGTGGACTGAAGGTTATACCGAGGTAAGTTGTAGGTAAATAGATTGTCTTGAAGTTTGTTTGGATGCTAAGAGATTTCCTTATGAGTTGAGACATTTTGTTTGTTGTGATTATATTTGTTTTCTCTTTGTTTAAAGCTTGGTCTGAAATATTGATATATCTGCAAGAATTTTCCAATTTTCTTCAAAACAAAATTAGTCTATTATTGAATATAAAAAAATCATTACCAAATGCAAATATTGGTACAGTGATATACTCGTCTCCTTAAGTTATTGATTTTAATACAGTTAAAAAAACAACTTGATAGTTATTGATTAATTTAATTACATAATAAATAAATTAATAAGTAATTTGAAATACTATTCTCGTTATATAAATTATTAATCTTAATAGAGCATTTTTTTTAGCAAAAATTCAATGAATTAACTAAAAGAAATTATATCCAACTACAAGGGACCCAAACAAACAGGGCCAAAAAGAAAAGGACTTAGGCCCAAATCAAGGCACACAGACAAAGGGCAAAAAACTAGCCCTAAATCAAAACAACGTAACCCTAATTGGAAACCCTAATTCCATCAGACTTCAATGTCTTCTCCCTTTCACACAAACACAGACCTCAGCCTCAAACACAAACCCTAGATCTCGATCAACTGAAATCTCCAAAATCCACCAACGAAACAATTACCACCACACAATCGACAACTCAGGCAACTCTATGCTTACTTCCGAAAAGCTTATGCACCCGAAAATTTCCTAACATGGGTCTATGTACCCAACTCCCAAACTTTCAAGAACAACGATCGCAAGGAGAGGGTTTGGGACATCATGCCTTGCAAAGGAACGATTCCTCTTCTCCTCAAGAGTCCACTTCGAAATCCAATCTGCCGCTACATTTTCCGATCTGGAAATGTGGCTGATTTTCATGGATGGACGAATCAAAGCTCTGCAAATCTCATCCCTGGAGCAGTTTAGCACACCACCGGAAGAAAGACTGCTAACCAGAGTCAAGCAGTCCGACTCGATGTCTACGTTTCTCCACCCTCTTCTGTAACATAGAAGAAGGGCCTCCATGAACGCTTTCCTTTCAGCTTGAAGAGGGCTTAGCTTACCAAATAGAAAACCAGCGCCTTCAATGCAATTCCCCAGATCGTCATGAACAATGAGTCCGCTAGAAGCTTCACCGGTGTAGCTGCAGGCGCCATCAGTGTTGATTTTAAGTCTACCATGAGCAGGAGCCTTCCACGTCCAGTAAGTTACCTTCCTCTTACTAATAGAAAGCGCACCAATCTTAGCACCTGCATCTATCACATTAACCCAGTGCTTAGTTTTTAGCTTAGAGTCTATTCCCAGGATAAATCGATTAATTCTGCTCACTGCATTATAAAAACTATCAATAGGTTTATCAAACTTGCAGTGATTTCTGTTAAACCAGATTGTCCAAACTATCAGTTGTGGAACAATATGGGTAACATGAAATTTACTGCTAGTGGAACTGAACCAAATGAGAAACATGTGTCTCAGGCTCATAAACCTCATTACAGGAATCCTAAACATGACCCTATAATAGTTCCATAAGGACCAGGCATAGCTGCAATTGATGAAGAGGTGAGTTGTATCTTCACAGTTGCAGCAAAACTGGCACTTAGAAACTATAAAGAAATGATTCTTGGAGAGAACACTGTCAGTAGGAACAAAGTTTTTTAGTATCTTCCAGCTGAGAAAAGAGAACTTTGTCGGTATAAAATTATGCCAAATTTTTTTGAAAAAGAAAGATCTGTTACTTTTTATTCTGATGTTTTCCCAAGTCATTTTAGTACTAAATTTTTTATCTTTTGACAGACTCCACTCTATACTATCATCCTGATCATGATTGATTTTAACACAGCTTATGTGTTGATATCTCTCATGAGAAATAAATGATATAAGATTGGAGTCCCATCTGCCTTCTTTCCAAAAAGAATTAATTTTAGCTGGAAGATACCAAGAATTTTGATCAGTAATAATATGAGCCATCTTATGCCATGAGTCTCTCCAAAAATCCACATTCCCACGACCAACATTCCACTGAATAAAATGATCAGCATTCTCTCTAACAGAACAGAGACTCTTCCACACAATAGAATCATTAACACCACACTTAGCAGTAAGAGGATGCCTGTCCACACAATAGGTGTTAGAGATTAGATCAGACCAAAGGGACTTCCCTTTTCTAAATAAATACCAAAGTTTATAGGCAAAAGTGAGTTGAATATCAGACAGAAGTTTGATATTCAAACCACCTTCCTCAAAGGGCTTGCAAAGGTTTCTCCAACCAGCCCAATGAATAGCACTCTCATTAACTTTAGGTCTCCAAAGAAATTTATTAAAACAGAGTTCTATTTTGTTCAAAATGTTTTTTGGAATTAAACTATTTTGCATCCAGAAAAATATGATAGGGTGAAGAACATGTCTTATAAGTGACAGTCTGCCACTATAAGACAGATTCTTCAGATCCCATTCATTAATCTTGTTATAAATTTTAGCTAAAAGAGGAGTGTAATGCTTCCCTTTATTGTTTGCAGCTATGGTGATTCCCAGGTAGCTGAATGGAGCATATTCAGTCTTAAATCCCATGGTAGCATTGATTCTGGCAGAGTTGGCACTGGAGCATCTAGTAGAGGTAATAATTTTGGTCTTTTCACTATTAATCAATTGCCCAGACTCTTGCTGATATTTGTTGAGCAAGTGACTCAGGCTTTTGATGGATGATGGAGCACTGTTGGAGAAGATAATTATATTATCTGCAAAGGCTAAAACTGGTAAGATGTATCCAGACTTTAAGTAGTACTGCATTTTGTTATTCAACACATATAGATTCTCCAAACCCCTTAAGAGGGCTTCCTCAGCCAGGATAAAAAGGCAAGGAGATAAAGGATCTCTTTGTCTTAATCCAGTTCTTTGAGGGAAATAACCAGAACAAGAACCATTTATTAAAACAGATATCATTACATTAGAAATCAGTCTGTAAATCAGAGAGACAATATCATCTGAAAACCCAAAACATTTTAACGTTTTAATAATAAAGGTGTGAGACATTCTGTCGAACGCCTTTGTCATATCTAACTGTAAGATGATATTGCCTTTAGAAGACTTTCTTCTAATGTTGTGAAGCATTTCATTTATAATTAAAACGTTATCATGAATAAGTCTTTCTTTAACAAAGGCACTCTGCCATCTAGAGATAATTCTAGGGAGAATGCAAGAGATTCTCCTGTTAATGAGAGCAGAGATCAATATGTTCATAATAGTACACATACTTAATGGTCTATAATTGTTCCAGGTAATTGGATTAGCCACTTTAGGAACCAGCACTATCCCAGTGGCAAACACACCACTCAGGATAGCTCTACCAGCAAGGTAAGCATTTAACGCATTACAAATATCACAACTAATTATATTCCAACAGTGCTTAAGAAAAAAAGTGTTAAACCCATCCGTACCAGGGGCACTGTCATTCTTCATGCCATTAATAATAGCTCTGACTTCCTCCCTAGATGTAGGCTTAGTAATCTCACTATTATCCCTGTCCAAAATAATCTTAAGAATGTTGTTTAGAATAGATTCATCATCATTAACAGTGTTACTATTATCAGGTTCATTGGAAAGGATCATTTTGAAGTGATCCACAGCAGAAGAAGCAATCTCACATTGATCAGTAAGCCAATTATCTTTATCTTTAATTCCAGCAATAAAGTTTTTCTTTCTTTTCTTGGCTACATAACTGTGCTAAAGTTTTGTATTCCCATTACTATCATTTAGCCAAGAATTGAAACATTTCTGCTTCCAATAGCATTCCTCATCTTTTAATGCAAGAATGAGAATGTTATTGGCTTTAGAAAGCTTAGATTTAGAAATGTTATCTTTAGTATACTGGTGAATCAGTTCACAGTTCTCAACATCAATAATAGCTTCTTTAACCTTATTAAAAATGTTTCCAAAAGTTGTAAAATTCCAATTTTTTAAATGCTTCTTCAATCTTTTAAGTTTATACCAAAAGATGGTATTATCCTCACCATTACAATGCCTGGACCAATTCTGACTTACACAATTTATGAAATCAGGATGGTTTGTCCAAGCATTGATAAACTTAAAAGAACCCTTCTTGGGATTAGAACTAATGTTAGAGACTTTACTAATTGAGATTAAAAGAGGGGCATGGTCAGAACAGGTTCTGACCATGTGGCAAACCTGAATACTTAAACCATTAAGCATTTTTTGATTAATATCTCTTCCAAACATTGTTGTTGCTCCAGGTATAATGAGACCCACTGTGCCCTGGCACCTCCAGCTTACAGTGCCTTATGAAGTCATTAAAATCCTCAGCACTAGTACCATCATAAGTCATGCAATTAAGCTGATCATCAGGACATCTGGGGGTGTTGAAATCCACAGCAAAGATCCAAGGCATATCACAGGTAATATTACTAAGCTGACTCCAAAGTAGCTTTCTCTGCATTCTCTGATTTTTAGCATAAACAGAAGTAAAACAGCAATTGAAAGCAGCATGATTGATCTCAACATGTAAGTACTGTTCCCGATCATCAATAACCGAAACACTAATATCATTAGGCCAAAACAACCAAACTTTGTTAGAGGTATTAGCCACAAAATTCTCAAAACCAATCCTCCTAACAACCAACTCAACCTTATCATGTCTAGCCATGGGCTCTTGGATAGTGACCAATTTAACATTCTCATTTTTAATAATAAACTTTAGCCTAGCAATAGTAGGATTATTATTAATACCACGAGCATTCCAACTGATAACATTAATCATTATCAGAGGCAGATCTTTTTTGAACCTTTTCTCTCTTTCTAAGAGAGTTTATAGACAATCTTTTTGAGTTGCTGTTCTTGTTTGCAGATTTGATCTTCCTGGAGATAACAGACTCAAAGTCTTGCTCAGGATCATTAGAGCTCGCCCTTGGAGATGGATTATAATTACCAGCATTTCCACCACGAGGAGAAGCCTGCAGATTGTTCTTGTCCAAAGAGTCCTCTTCCTCCTCAAGATTCTGAAGTGCACTAATGATGTCAGGGTCATTGTTAGAGACAATTCTCTCTTTCACCGGGCTCACCACACTTGTAGAGGGACAAGACACAAATGGCATGTCTTTCGTTGTAATAATAGATTTAAGTTTCCTCCTGTAAACTTGGGCAAACGCTTGTACCTTAGTAGACTTAGTCACTTTATCAATCTTAACTTTTTCCTGTAAAGACTCAGGTTGAACAACCTTTCTGGCAATAATATCAACACTTTGCTGCTCATTCTTGGAATCCATATCTAGGTTCTTTTTACATTTCTCAGAATCATGACCAATATGATGACAGGTCTTACAATAACATGGTGTGTTCTTATAACTAACACTTATCCAGAACTCCTCACCATCACCAAAACCTATTCGCAACTTCCTCTTCAAGAGTCTTGAAATATCAACTTCAATCAATAAAACATGCATTCGTATTGGCCCTATTAACATCTGGAACCACCACGTGATGAACCAACCCAAGAGAAGAAGCCAATTCATGTATAACTGATCTGTTATACATAAACTCTGGCAACTTCTCGAACCTGACCCAGAGAAGTGCAACCGGGCACTCAAAATTTCTGGTGCTTTGTGGACACCACTTAATTACTCTCATCACCTTACCATCCACCTTCCAAAACCTTCTCACCCATAGTCTGCCAGCGTCTTCCAACACAGAAAACTCAACAAGAATTTGCCTTGAGTCGATCGTTGCATAAGTAAACACCCCCTTGAACTTGAAAGAATCAAGAAAGGCTTGGAAGGCCAGCTTCTTAGGGATACCATCATTGAACTTGGCTATGAGAGTAGTCCTTGACTGAGAACAAAGATCAGTCTTAACCTGTCTTGAGAACCGAATCACGCTGTGATCATCGTACGACATTACACTTTCCGGTCTAATCCCGGTATTCTCATCCTTGTTTCTCACAACATCAGTGAACAACCTATCCATAGAAGCCACCTTCGAGTCAATAAGAGAAAGACTCGCTCCAGCCTTGTTACTCAACGGAGGGAAGTCACCAGTATTTTGAGAAACCGTTTCCATACCACCGGCCTTCAACAGACACAGCCTGCGAAGGCCAATCCTTCCGACGCAAATTCAGAAGAGCACTCCAAACAGATGGCAATATCAGAATCAAGCTAAAAACAAAGAAGGGCCTAAAAAAGAAGAATATGAGAAGTTTCTTAGAGGTTAAAAAACCAACTCTCTTCTTGGAGCTTTCTTGAGAGAGAAGACATTTTCTTCAAATCATGAATTCATCTTAATAGAGCATTTGGAATATAAAAAACACCTTGTAAAATATAAACATTTTATTTGAAGGAAAAGAACACTTTAATTGAAGGAAAGGAGCGGCAAGACGGCAAGACGGTAAGACGGTAAACAAAACGGCAGACAATTTCAGAACTCGAAATCTGTTTTGTATCATTTGCTAGCTTTTCTTGAACAACCAATTCCTTGAAAAAGCGAAATGGAGATGGAGGGAGCTTCTATTGGAAGCGATGAAAACCGGAGCCATTAAAGAAGAAACAAATCCGTAAGAGAAAATTCTTTCAGAACAAGATGCAAATCACAGACTGAAAAGAATCCTACTGCACTATTTAGGGAAAGATGCTGCATAATTCATCACAATCAACGGCCACCATCAATCGGACATTATATAGTAGAAGATAATCCACCGATATTTCAGAATAGAGCTCTGCTACCCTGCAAAACCAAACTTAAAGAGACAAAAACAAGCTTAACTGAAGAACTATAATTCCTGTACTAGTAGATTCTGCCATGGTAGCTGGTGGGTCATTTCGAGCTGAAAATGAAGTTCAACAGAAGCAAAAAAGCTAAGCTTGGAGAAGATGACGATGAAGATGAGTTGGATCAGACTAGATGATGCAGCGACTATTAGGAGCAAAGAACATGTGCTCGATAAAATGCTATCCAACAAAGCAAGGCCTTGCTTAATGGAAGCAGCGACAAGGATGAAGGGATAAGACTCGAGGAATCGACTTCTTGATAAACAGAAAATCACTTTCAACAGCAACAATTAGTACGATTTAGAGCTTTAATCTTCTAGCCATTAATTTTAAAACAGGAAGGCAGTACGATTTAGGTATTCATCTATTTGATTTTGACATAGAGGAGTGAAAGTCTTTGAAGACTAGGGTTGCTGGCAAACAAGGTTATACTTGCTTCTATGAGCTGTCATTCAGAATTTATGTGGAGCATTTCAATGGATTGTGATTGGCTAAGAGCTTGTGTCAAGCTTGGATTGAAGAGGTGTTGATAATGCTGAGTCTTCTTTTCCCGTTCTACTATTTTACAGACTTTTACTTCGAACGAAAATCATAATTGAGTTGGGGACTCGACTTTCACTTCATTGCGTAGCAGGGATCTTGAGCTGCAAAAGAGATTTGTGAGCTATTGCTACCTGCTTGAAATATTATTCTCACAGTGTATATATTTATTGTTTGTAAACTTGATTAAGATTTGACTAAAGGATATTCATAGCTGTTGCTTTAGAGGATTAGGCTAGCTCTCTTGTGAAGCCTAAAGCGCGAGTGTCCAAAAAATCGATGGCTCTAAAATGAATTGGGATTTGATTGCCTTGTGGGTCTTTTCTAGCCAGTCTGCAGTTGTTGTCTTGCTGTCTATACCTCTGACGAACCAGCATAAAATTTCAATAGTCATTTAGAGGAGCCATATTGGGTTCTGGCACACCCTTTGAGGTGTGTTGCTTTGATGGTGCTTAGTTTTCTTGGTGGATTTAACTTGAATTTTCTCATTTTCTTGTTCAGGTATTGCTTGAATTCCTGTTATCATGAATGTTGGCATGTGGATATTCAGGAAGGCTTCTTGTTAATTTTAGCTTTGGAGAAATATGAGCAAATGTAGGTAAGTTTAGATTTTGGTTTTCTAACATCATGATGCCTGTGACCCTGGACTGCAGGGCTTCTATAGTTTGTTCTTCTTGTAACACTGGCGTGAATGTTGGCTGGATGTTTTTATTGTTTTCACCAGATGTAGGAAGTGACTTATTTGTGTTGGTGGATGTGCTAGGGATAGGTGATGGTTTAAGCTTATCCTGACTGTTTGTTTGTATATGAGAGTGCTTGTAAATTGTAATTGTAGGATTAAGGGTTTCCTTTGCTGCTGGTCTTTGTAGTGTCATTGTTGTTGTTGTCTGTACCTTATGTAGGAGTATTTTTCGTAATAATTTGAGTATGCTGGTTGTTCACATCTTGTGATTGATTATTTTTTTGTGGATTATTTGCAGTCTTCTTTGTTATGCCAATATGATAACAAGTTGAACAATAAGTTGGTCTTGGTCCATAGTATACCTATTTCTAGAATCTAAGTTACCAAAACTAATCCCTATTTTGTCCAATAGTTTCTTTGATAGGTTTATCTCGATCCATGCCCGTAAACAACTATACGTTGCCGGATTCTTTTGAGATACCCAGACTTCTATTTGGTTTCCAATTGACTTTACTATTTCATTTATCGAGGCTTCATTATACATGAAAGCTGGTGTGTTTGGAAAGGTAAGTCAGACTGGTGATATCAGTGGCTCTTTGTTAATGTTGAAGCTGGGATACCATTTTTAATAATCTCATGGTGTGCTGTCCAACCTTCCATACATTGCGAAACCAAACCATTTTTAGGTCCTCTTCTTTGATCTATTTCGATCATGATGTGTCTGGTATCCAATGTAGCAATACTGTATTGTCCATTCAGGCCTAGAGATTCGAAGAAAGTCCAAATTTCAGACATGAGAGGCTTACCTTGAGAGAATTTACCTATTAAGGTAATCTTTGCTTTAGCTTCCAGTCTGCTTTTGTCTTTAACTTGGAATCCATTATTTTATTGTCTCTTTTATTCTCAATCCTAACATTTTCATGAAAGACTTGTTTTGGTAGAGAGTTAAGGGTTTCTGCATAGGGTTTTTGGAGAGGGGGTTGTAGGTTCTTTGGTGATTGGTATGAGTTGTTGTGTTCAAAAGTAAGGTTTGTTCTTAGACTCAAGAAATGACTAATGGGTTCAAAATGGATATGATGACATCTCTTTAGTAGCTATCAACGTAATGAAATAGAAATATGCACATACATACACCGCATCTCAAATGTATCCTTGTGTGATGTCTTAGAGCTTGTTTGGTCACATGGACTTTTTGGTAAGTAACAACATGCTCACAGGTTCAATTCTATCTTATTCCGGTTTCCTTTTGTTTTTAAGAATTACTTTTCGAGTTGTTGATCCAAATGCAAAGATTGGATAGCTCATTTAAGACTGTCAGTATACTATTGGAAAGTTCTCCTCTACATATTACTTGTAAGTTCACTTCTTGCATCTTCACTAAATTCTGTTTTTTCAATTAGCATGGTTCTTGAGTTTCACTCGATAATATGTCTAAAAACAAACTTTTATATATTTTGAAAAAACCAAAATGAAAAACTATAAATTGAAACTAAACCACATAGAACAAAATTACATAATTCCACTAGAACTGCCCCCAAATATCTCTTTAGTATCTCTTTCTATTTCAGCAAGCTTAACCAGTGCAAAGTTTAATTTCCCTTCAATCCTATATGCATACAATTGAATAACATCACCTACTTTGAGCTGATTGTCTTGCTTAATCTTTTTCCATGTACCATTCAAGACGTAAGACGAATTTTCCTTTTGATGTTGGTTAGACAGCTTTTTCAAATCCCACCTCTTGAGACTAATCTTCGAAACCTTAAGAGAAGGTTCGATAATATTCACCTCCATGGATTGTAATTCACGTTTTCTGTCCTCTTTTCGGGTGCTGAGATATGCAATTTCATCGTCCATCAGAAATTCAAATTTCACTTGATTTAATGGAATTGACAATCGATTATGATTATCAGTCAAGTCAGTGTCGTACAATCGTTTTTGAATAACCAGTTTTGCATCTGAACCTTCTCCAATGACACTTCTGAATGTTTCGGGCAACTCTGGTGGAGGATCAGGTCCGGAATTTTTGTGCTTTTTTCGTGGATTTTTGTTTATATCTACAGGACTTGCATTCCTCTTCTTTCTTGGTTCTGGAACAACTGGAGAGCGAGATGAAGGAATCTTGAACCTAATCTTGAGAGGGTTTTTCTCTTCCTTCTTTTCCGAATCATTATGTTGTTGTGTGGGAAGCAAGTCTAGTTTTTTCCGGAAGTAGGACAGATGCAACAGAAATTTCTCACCAGAGTCACCACTGAAAGTGGCTATCTTTTCATCTTTCGGTTTGCTCTCCAACCAGATATCCCTCAAGACATTTAATGGCAAGTTTGGTGAAACGGGCTGACCCTCGTAATGTATCTCGACCTCTTCCCCACTGGTAAGGCCAAGTTTCATACAAACATACTTTTGGACAATCGAGACAGGAGCTTGTGGATCCTTGAATCTCACGTAGCTGTGAGAAATCTGCGGCAAAGCATTTCCTTTCAGATCTTCAGACGCAGCTAAGGTGACCCAAACTGGACAGCTTTTGCTGTCAAACCTAACCGCTTCTGCTTCAACCAAGACATTTGCAGATAGAATATGGTCCGTAGTTTTAGCCACCGCTTTCCGGCTTCCTGCATGAATTCTATGACGTTCTACGGATTCAGGAAACAATTTAGCGTCCTTGTTATCCTGGAAAACTTGTGCTTTCTGTTCAGGCTTCTCCTTATTTATATCTTCCCTGGACCTCGGCATGATAGAAAGTTCAACTGTGGAAGAATCCAATAAAGATTCTTTGACAGTTGGAACCGGTAATTTAGGAGCAGTGACGACCAAAGATGATACCGTAGGAGCGTCTTCAGGGGTCTTTATCTTCTCTAGTTTATCATGAAATACCGTAGACCGCAGCAATCGCAGAAGGTGGTCTGGCCTGAGTTTGGTGACTGCAGAAGGGCCAAGCTCGATGTTGCATTCTGGACAGTGGTGCTGGTACTCGTCTTCAACCCATTTATGTATGCATTTATGACAGAAGGTATGCAAACAGACGTTGATCGTAGTAGCGTCCTTGTAAACCCCGTCACACAAACTGCATTTCATGTGTGATTTCAACCCTAGTATTCTCTTTGGATCACCCATCACCATCTCTCCTAAAGATGCAGATACTACCAGGTACAGGTTTTGGAATTCTTTTCCCTTTCAAGTTTGATATATTTCCTCAGATTTATATTTATATTTCCTATATTTGATATAGGAAAATTAAATCTCCTATAACAAGTTGATTTATATTTATATTTGGTTGAATTTTATACGGTTCTAAAAGATAGTAATAATAAAAAAGTTTGAAACTCTTTGAACTATATTTTTATGATAAGATAGTTTAGTTACCGTTAAAGAAAGATAATATTTGCATCTTGAAACTTAAACTCTAATCATCAGATTATTAGATTTTATTTTTAATATAAAATCTAATTGATTGTGGTGAATTTGAAATTTAAAATATAAACAGATTATTAGATTTTATTGGTATAAAATCTAATAGATTGCGTTAAATTTAAAATTCAAAATTTAAAATATAAAACAGATTATTATACTGTATCTTTAATATAAAATATATTGAATTGGGATGAATTTGAAATTAAAAATATAAAACTAGATATAAATATACAAAATTACTTTGAATTGTTTTTATCCGTCTATAATATAAATTGTCCTTCAATGTAATTTGTCCTTGTTATAAGTCTGTTATTTCTCAGATATATATATATTCCTAACTTAATTGTTTTTTTTTGAGAAATTGATTTATATATCCTTTTTCTGTTTTATATATATATTAATTTTGGGATTGAGATTGATAAAAGCAGGTATATGTACCGCATACCGGTTAAATCGTATGTTAATTTTATTTTTATGTAAAATATAAAAAAACTATTTTATTGGATTTGTTAAAATGTTAATCATATTATATTTTTTTTCCTTTTCCTTTTTCTTTTTCTTTTTCTTTTTCTTTTTCTTTTTCTTTTTTCTATTTTATTCATTAATAATATCGTTTAGTAGATTTATATTTAGTAGCTAAGAAAATAGGCTATTTTATATTTTATTTTATTAGCTAAAAATAGGTCTGTTTTTTTACGTTAATATCTAATTTAAAAGTAAATAAATGCTCTAAGTTGTTGGGTATTTTCCTTTTTTTTCTCACCTAACGTGATATACAAAATTTACATATTTTTACATATTTGCTGCCTTAATGTTGAGTGTTACACCAATTATTACATCCCCTATAAGAACTTGAGCACTGAGTCTATCCTTTTTTTTTAAAAATATTTTATAATATTTTAATATATTTTAATCGAAAAGAATTTCAAACTTAGATATTTGATGTTAAATGGTGTTAAATATATACTTACTTAATCTGAGAAAATATTCTAATTAATTTGTGATTTTTCTTTATAACATGACAATGACATTCTAAAATCGAAAAAATTAAGATTGTCACGAAGACATAATCGCCAATAATTTGGGATCTTCGATATCTCTCTATAAATAAAGAAGGTAGGTTTATGATACAAAAATAGTCTTAAGCACTTGAAGATTTTTGACATACAAAAAAATGATAAGTCAGAACATAGTATTGAGCTCATTAAAGAGCTACGCTTATCACTCATATAACATAAAAAATCTGAACATAGTATTTTTTTCCCTTAAAGCGCTTCGACCTTCGTCTAAAATATGATGAAATACAAAGGATAAACCTGAAAATAGTCTTCAACCTCTTGGAGAGCTTCGACCTTAATAGAAACAAAAAAATGATAAACATGTACATAATCTTCAGCCTTTAGAAGAGATTCGACATTCAAACAAACATACAAAAAAATAAAATAAAAATGTAAGACTGAGAATAATACTCAACCCGAGGGGAACTTCGACCCTAATCCAAACACCAAAAATAATAAACAACAATTTAAGTACTTCAGGGAGTCCACATATATCATTCACAAAAATAAGTTTTGTTATTTCTAAACATAATTCAAATAGAGATTCTACGTGGTTCGTATTCAGGCCGTGAGCTTTTGAAACTTCTGATTCCAATTGGAATAACAAGACACCATCCAATACAATATTTTTATAAAATACAATACAAAAAAAACACAAGTGATAAAAAACAACCATATGAATTTTTTTTCTCAAACATTTACTACAACACATAAAGTTGTGCAAACTAAAACTCCTAAGAAGTCGATTAAAATGGCAAGAAGAACAAATATAGAAAATTATTATGAAAGGCTTAAGAGAAAATAACATATTATAGTTCACAAATCTTGGCCCACTTTCGAGTCTGCCTCAACTAGATTCGCGTTAGTCTCAGCTAGGTTCAACTCAACCTCACCAAAATTCAAATTAGTCTCAACATGTCTCAAAAAGTCCATGGCTCAATTCGACCTTCATTAGGCTCAACCTTAGCTAGGTTCGGTGCAGTTTCAACATGTCAGCAAGGAAATAGCTCAATTTGGCCTAGATCTGTCTTAATCTCAACAAGATTTAGCCTAACATTGACTTAGTTCAGCAAATCCACGACTCATCAATAAAAGGAAAACGACCGACAAAACGGCTAAGTTTGCATATTTATTTTATTTTATTATAATTCATTATATATTTTTGATCTGAATCTATTTATTTCCAAGTTTTGTGAATTAAATGTTTCTTTCATTTGGTTGAGTATATTTTAAGGTTATGGAAGAATATTGTTTTAGAAGTCACCATGAGTTTCTACAAATAATTATGTATACTAAAGAACTTATTTTAGTGAACGATCATAATTTTTTTTACTTCCATTTATTTAATTTTTATTATATATGTTTGCCCTTCATATGAATAAAATGATTTTTTTTAATAATAAAGCTATAGTTGCGGCCATATATCATTTCAAAAAAAACAATATCCGACTATCTTTTGTATATGCAGGTATCTACATTTGACCGGGCGACAACATACCATTTATGATACATTTGAACTGAATGAGACAACATTTTAACCACTCAAACCTTTATCCTCTCTCGGGTTACTCATCTACTACTTCAACCATGGTAATTAGTCATTTCTTAATCATTCATAGTGACTAAGAGGGTTACTCTTATGTAACTAAATGTAATCTGAAGCATCTTATGGCTAATACGAGGTATTTCTGATTTGGTCAGATGTTCTAACTAACTTAGCAGCACATTACCTATTAGTTATACTCTTTTGACCTTCATAATATATTTATTTTTTTTTCTCAAGGAAGGTTTCAGTCGGTGAATAGTTTTCAACGATATAGGAATACGGTCAACACAAACCAATCCGGAGGCGCCTCTAAGGTTTTGTACGACTTGAGTACAGTTGAGCCCATCTAAAAGCAACACCAACGTATCTCAAAAACTTTAAGCGTCCAATTGAAAATAAGTGGTGGTGCGATTCATCATACAAGAAAAAACCAAGTACATTTGGCTTCGAGGAACAAGTGCGTCCCAGATATTACAATGATTGTAGTACTTCCTTAACTCTCTCACAATGACTAAAAGGATTAATGATAAGAGAAAAATTCATTCAACACTATTAATCGGTCTTATAGAAAGTAAGGTCCATGAGGTCGTGAGTTGATAATAAAGATATACTGAACCGTGTAATCGCACGTTAGATCACAATTTTCTAGCTTGAGGTATCTTGTCTCAAAATTAAGTAAACACATTTTGACATAATAGATAGGCTTCATACTTCTATGTTCCTCTCTCACAAGGACAACATTTACAGTGTAGTCAGACACACCTAAATAAATATATAGATTTTATCATGGTACATGCTTATATAGTATCTTTAGGGATGATAAATGATATGTTATCCTATTAAAGGTTTCCTCACACTCTTCTAACAGTGGAAGTGACTTTTCCCTTTAGTACCTTAAGCATGAAAGCACTTATATAAGGATTAAAAGATGAACAAGTTCAATATTATCAATATTCGAGCCAAAACCTAGATCTTTTTTATCAACCTCAATATGAGTATGGATGTCAAAACTCTGACTATGATGGTCAGCCTACATCCCACTTTTACTTACTAAATAACCATAAAGCTTCTCAGACTGAACCTCAAAATAAAATGATGGTCTATGACATAGGTCAGAGTTATATGTTTAGTGATGTATTCTTTTTATTGGTAGTCGGTTCTCTTGGTCGGTGGATTTCCTAGAGTTGGCTAGGATTATAGGTCTTAGTTTGTCAGCTCCGGTAGTGGTTTTTATGATTCAATCTGAGGTTTAGGGGCTGATCTCGCTAACATCATTGATGGCTCCTCTAATGAGGGATTAAGGCTTGGTCGTGTTGAAATTGATATAAAAGAGGTATGTATGGAACGCGTGAATTTGATAGTCTTTGGTCACCATGAGTTTTTCCAATTCCTGGGCCAGTCTAAGTCATTGAGCCTCATGGGCTTAAGTAATGAATATTGGTTGTGAATTAAAGGTCTCAAACATGTTGTTGGTGTGACTAAGTTAGCTGCAACTAAAGGTTTAGGCTTGCTTGATTCTGACCCATCACCTCTTATTATCCTTTATTTAAAAAAGTATGATCCGTAATTTTGGTAATGCTGACTTTGGCTGAAAAATAAGAAATTTAAAACAAAAAAATATATTAGAAACCAAAAACCAAATCCACAATTTTCTAACCCACCATCTTTTGAACATCCTTATACCCACAATTAGTTATAAATTTAATATATATTTGACCCAAACTAAATCAAGAACCTCCAGCCTTACCCACCTTTCGTATATAAATATTGTTTTGGGTAATCAAGACAATAGATCTCTGTTGTCATCAGTTTTTGTCTTATAATTTTTTACGAAAATTTATTCATTATAAGCGAGTCTGCATTAGGTTAACCAGAGTCTTGGAAAGCTTATTTATCGGCATATTGTCTTTCCCAACCTTCTAATCTCAATCAAATAAAGGTTAACATGAATTTTTTCTCGTCTAAATATGGTCTTGTGGATTTTAAGATCATTCCTGAGGGTTATTTATTTTTTTCAATTTTGAATGGAAGATCTCATCAAGAAGGTCCTGGAAAAGGACCATTGGTACTTTAATGATCTTCTCATAATTTTAAGAATCTGGAATATTTTTTCGATCTTAATTAAATATCATCATAAAGAGGTCTCGATTTTGGTTAAATCATTAACATTACTCTTGAGTTATGGACCACAAAATGTTTTAATTGCATCGTTTTGGTGATTGGTATTCGCTTATGTGCTTGGTATTCTCTTATATGTTGACAATCAGACCGAGAGGAAAGAAAATTCAAGGTTTCCTATATTTGCATTATGATCAAAGCGGTATTAGAAATTTTTTCGGAGCTCAATTTGAAAATTAGGAACATATATCACGGTCAACATTGGGTGTCAAGGCCTCATTTTCCAATGTGCAAATTGTATCATTTTTTGGTACAACGGGAACCATTGTAAAGTTTTATTGAATGCGAGCCATTTTCTGGTCATTCATTTATAGGTTCTGAGGAGTATATTCCCCATAATGTTCTACATATGAAGATCGAGGAGGTGAAAATTGGCAATGAGGTGGATTCCTCACCAAAGAGGATTCACCCCACTAGCGATATCGTTACTGGTATTATGGTCATTTCCTCTGACATGATCATCGACTGATCTAATGTAAGTTTAACTTTGTTACTTCTTTTATTATGACTAATAGTATATCCATAATAATACTTGTGGAAACTAAAGTCCGTAGTCATAAACTAGATTCTATTATTAAGATTGTGGTCGAAAAACTCTCCAAGTATTCATAAAGAGTTCGAAGATAATTGTACAAATTTATCAACAAGCAAAACAAACACATTTGCCTTTTCTTAAAAGCTCAATAAATACAAAAATTCATTTCTCCTTATTACATTGTGATGTTTGGGGTCCTTAAAAAGTTTCTTCATATAATGGTTTACGTTGTTTTTTTAAAACTTTGACAATTTCACTCGATGCACATCGACTTTTTTTATGCACCAGAAGCCCAATTTTTATGAACTAATTTTGTGCAATTCGTCAAAACTCAATTTCAAACAGATGTTTAAACAATAAGAGTGGATAATGGTAGTGAATTTCTTCTTCTTCGTATTTTTTGTTCAAAACAAAGGAATTGAACTTCAAAACTCATGTGCTTATACCCCACTAAAAATGGAGTTGTCGAACGAAAACATTGGCATATTTTAAATGTTGCTCGTTCTCTCATGTTTCAACCAAATGTACCATTTGAATTTTTGGGAGATTGTATTCCGTTTATTTAATCAACTGCATTCCAACTCCTTTACTATCAAATAAATCCTCATTCGAGGTTTGATATAATCATTCCACATCACTCACATACTTGCACATTTGGTTGTGCATGCTATGTAACTCATATTTATCCCAAACATACATTTGATCTTCGTGCATGCATTTGTGTTTTTTGGGGTATTTACATGGAAAAAGGATACATATTTATTGATTTACATACATATAAATTTTTTCTAAGCCGTGATGTCTACTTAAAGGAAATCCATATCCCTTCTATCATGCCTCGACCTTGTCTTTTTCGAACCAATCATCATCATCATCATCTTTCAATCAATTACCCAACTCCTCATTGGTTCCATTTTCCAATCCCACACCATATTATTCGGAACCTCGACCTTTATCACTTTCGTCTTCATTCAATCTACAAGTTATCATCTTTCCTCTCGTATTTATATCTTACATTTTCCCCCAACCACCATGTTTTTTTATCTTTTTCTATCAGCACAAACATAGCCTTTATCATTTGAAAATACTAACCGTGATCCACTATAGCGCCAAGCTATATCCACTGAACTTTAGGCTCTAGAATGTAACAACACTTGGCGGTTGGTTCCCCTTCATCCCAGGCACAAACCTATCAGATATTTTTGGGTTTATAAGATCAAATTTAACTATGATGGAACCATTCAGTGATATAAAGCATGTTTGTTGGCAAATGGCTACAACCAAGTTGAAGATATTGACTATCATGAGACCTTTTCTCCAACTGCTAAACTCACTACTCTTCGATGTTTGTTGACTGTTGCAGCTTCCCGAAATTGATATATTCATAAACTTAATGTGCACAATACCTTTCTTCATAGAAATCTCGATGAGGAGGTATATATGTCTCCACCTCCTAGTCTCCGCCGACAGTGAGATAATTTGGTATGTCTATTTACGGTTTAAAACAAGCATCCTAAAATTAGTTCTCAATTTTTTCAACTACCGTTAAAACTGTAGGTTACATACAGTTAAAAGCGGATTACTCATTTTTTACTAAATCTCAAGGTAACAAGTTCACTTCTATTCTCATATATGTTGATGATATCCTATTGACTGGTAATGACTTATATGAAATCAAATTGCTGAAGAATCATCTACTCTAACTTATATAAAACTGATCTAACATAACTGAAATCAATACCAGTTTGACCGAAACGAAATCAATTTAGACTGAATTGATAAATCGGTAAAACCAATTCATAACAAAATCAATAAAACAGATACAACTTGTTCAACCGCACCAAAAATCGACAAACCGGAAGCACCAATTCAACCAAACCAATAAAACTGATAATTATTTATTTTAATTTGGTTTTATTCTCATACTTTATATAATTTTCTGAATTTCTTCTTTTTATAAGTTTTTTTTGTTAATTTGACTTTAAAATGTAATTGTTTAACTTTAAACCCATGAAACTAATCTTTTAAATATTTATTATATAACTGGAATAGGACATTTGCTATATAATTAAAAAAATAAAAAAGCATTGAATCCGATGCTTAGAAATAGTTTTAAATTTATTTTTTAAAATGGTTATGAATTAACAAATGAATCAAATTTAAACTGAATCAAACTAATTTTTATTGGTTCGATTCTGTTATATAGTTTAGAATCAAAATTTTATCGGTTAAGTCAAATTCGAACCCGTCCTGTGGCTCCTGGATATGGAGGAAAATACTTCGCCTTCGTCCTGTGGCTCGTAATTTGTACAGGGTAGCTATTGGAAATGGAGTGAACACTTCTTTATGGCACGATCCTTGGCTCCTCTCCTCATCCCTTGCTTCACATCACGGCTCTGACATCATCAATGACTCTCGCTTGGGTATCAATCTTTCCGTTTCTGACATAATCTGCAATGGAGAATGGAACTGGCCTGCAAACCTGAGATCGGCGCGAGCTCGAAGTCGGGACCATCTTGACGAAATCCATAAGCTCATCCTTTCTCTTCCCCAACCTTCCTCCCTCTCTAAAGACGTTCCCTATTGGACGGCGAAAGAAGGATGCACCTCGTTCACTATAAAAGACACGTACAATGCTATTCGGATGCCTGTCCCAGAAGTGGGATGGGCGGGGTTAGTATGGAATAAATTTAACATTCCGCGTCATTCCTTTATTACTTGGCTCGCTATTCAGGGAAAGCTTGCCACCAGAGACAAGCTCCTCAATTGAGGTCTTAACACCCCTTCTGGATGTTCCCTCTGCAACTCTGGTCTGGAATCTACATCTCATCTTCTCTATGAATGTAGATTCACCCAGAGTATCTGGGCTTATTCCAGTCATAAGCTTGGATTTCCTTTCCGTCCCACGTGCTGGCAATCTTGGATTATTGAGGCGTCAAAATGGTCAAATTCTAGTAATCATTGTATTTGGAGAACTTGTTTCAACGCGATCATTTACCACGTTTGGAAAGAGCGGAATTCAAGAATATTTGGATCCCCTCCGGCCTTGGCTTCCTCAATATCTTCCCATATCTTATCGGACCTCCGATATAGATTCTATGGTACCAAGATAGGTTGGCCGATGTAACTCATACTTAAACTTAACTTAATCCTTACTTTTGTTTCAGGTATCCTCTGTATGGACGGGAGCCAGGACTATGGACTGCAATACTCTTGGAGCTCTCAGCCTTTTAGTCTTCTAAGCATGATGACCTCCTTTGTTCCTGTCAAGCGACTCATGTGTTCCCTAGTTGTTGTGGATTCCCTATGATGTGCTTAGTCTTTTGTAGCTCTACTTCGTTATCTTATCTTAGTAGCTATCTACCTCATCTATTTTCAATTTTTAGCCTTGTTTATTCGACCCTCTTTTATCGATTGTATATCCTCGGGGTATGCCCTAGGTATTTGTATGAACAATTTTTACTTTATTTAAAGTTTTTCACACCAAAAAAAAATTCAAACCCATCTGTTCCAGCAGAAACGAAACCTAAACTGCCGTACCCCTAAACTATAAATAGCGCTATGGTGTAAGGAAGTTAATGACGTAATTGAATATATAAATCCTAGTTTATGCATTATTGAATATATATACTCAAAACTTATAAACAGTATTATAATATTATAAAAACAACTATAATCTAGGAAAAATAAACCGTTTAAAAATTAGAATTTTAAAAATTGAAGTGTCTGAAATATATTTAGATTCGGCTAGTGTATATTTAAATTAGATGGTAAACCAGTTACCCAAACAATTAATATTCAATACTTAGGCTTTTGAAATTAATCTTATTAGTAAGTAAAATGCTATAAAAGAATAACACATAAAAAATTGTTCTGTTTAACTAACTTAAGCCATGAACATATATTTATTTTTATTTAATAAAATGATATAGTATTACATGCTAAGGAACAAGATTTATAGTCGAGAATAATGGATAATTTATAAAGAAATTGTGATTAGAAATCTAAAAAATTTGATAAAATTTATATACGAAAATAATATAATTTGTTTGAGAGACCGCAATTATAAATGTATATTCATCTTCAAGTTTCAAACAGTATATTGTCTTTGGACTATCACATTTGGTGGCAGATAGTTTTTTGACTTATAAAAGTCCGCTGGCTGTTCCTAGACTATCAGTTTTGGATAAAGTTAGTCCACCAGATCTTTTGATCCCTTTTAACCTGCCACGTGTCACCATAGTCACCAGAATTTTGTATCACCACTGGTCCTTAACTTTAGGTCATAGGTTGTATATTACATTTTGGCTTTGACCTAAAGTTAAGAGACCAGTGGTAATACAAAACTTTGGTGACTATGGTGACACGTGGCATGTTAAAAAGGATCAAAAGATCTGGTGGACTAACTTTATCCAAAGCTGATAGTTTAGGGACTACCAACAAACTTTTGAAAATTAAAGGACTATATGTTACCAAATCTGATAGTCCAAAGATGATATACGGTTCAAAACCTCGTCCTTATGCTGGAACCTCCGCCATTATCGAACTAACATAAAAAAAATTGATTTTTAAAAATGAAAGACAAATCCAATTAACTTCAACTTCGATTCAATATCCGAAGGTAAATGTGTACCAATGCGCGTTAATATATTGCGGCCCTTTATTAACAGGATCATTCGTAGTCAAAACAATTGATTAAGAAAAAACTATCATATATACTAGATATAATTTGATGTTCGTGAATACGAACCGGAATTAAAATTTATACCTCAGAATAACAATAATGAAACCATTATGCGATTATCAATTCGAATCCTCATTGTATATGGTTCAGATTTCAAATTCTCTGCATAATTTGAAAACAAGCATGAAAAAAGAGGTTTTAAATAAAACCCTAATCTACTATCCGTTGGGGTGGTACCGTCGTTATATATATAATTAGGAGGAGACGACATCTTTTGAGTTTGACCCGTCTTCCTTATTGCGGCGGAACTCAAGCTCATAATCTCGAGAACTGAGTCGCTGTTTTTCTCTTTAGCTAAAATCTTTTTGAAAAAGGTCGAGCTGGAAAGAATAATTCCTTTTAGTATTGTTTAAAATATCGTTAAAAGTATTATTCATTTGTTACACCATTCCATTTTTTAAAATAAGAAGTTAATTAAGATTAGGTAATATTTTGCTAAGTTTTTTAGATTAGTTGCACATCAAAATTTTAATAAACTATTAGGTGATTATTGAATTATTTTATATACATAGTTAATTTTAAGTTTGTTTTAATTGGTTGTCATACTTTTAGATTTCAATTTTTTATTAGATACCAAATTTGATTTGGAACAATTTTACATTTTAAAGAAAAAATATAAATAGAAATGCTTAGATCCTACATAAGTTTCTCCTCTCTTTTTTATGTTCTTAAAATAACTCAATATAATCATCTTTCAAACTATTGACTTTAAAAATTCAGGAACATTAATGTATGTTATACAAGTATAATGGTATAGTTATATATTGATTTCGTTCTTAATCGTGTAGTTATTTAGGTTTGAAATTATATATTTTAGCAGTTTGGTTTTCCTATGGTTTTAGTTCTTTGTTTGTTAAATTGTTGACTGATTATTGTTTGGAAGTGATAGTGCTAGGTTTATGATGCATTTTTGTATAATATGGTTAAGATTTGAAGAAGTTAAAGTTTTATGGTTGATGATTAAAAATTATGAAGAACTAGAAGATGATGTTTAGGGTTATCACGAAATAGATAATTTTAAAAGGTTAGAGAAGCGGCGAGAAAAAAAATTCGCTAATGAAACTCTAGTAAAATGGTTTTGCTTCTTTTAAAAAAAAAAGTAAGATGCCTTATACAACAGTTGCGGTGAGATTTTGGCCTATTGGACCTATATAATTAGTCTGTTAGAGGCTAATCCACTATACTAACTTACTAAGTAAACATTCATTTACTCCTTATTACATAATATACCCTTAATGTTAGATATTTGTTGGGTCTATATGACAAAGTAAATATTAGTTCGATATTTCACCGGTCCGACTTGCGAGTCAAATAAATCCTACCCTCATTAAGGGTAAGCGTAGAGTATTTTCGCGTAAGTCACGCGAAAATGATTATGTTTTTATCGAAACATCATACGAAAGCGATTATATTTTTCGCACATTCTACACGTAATTGTATCCAATTTTCATGCAATTCATAAGATTTGTAGTAGTGCCTCTATTTGCTTTCATATATGTTTTGTTAACTCATTTTATAGACACTAATACGATACATATGTTTGCGTCATATTTGGAAATATCGTCCTACCATATCTCATTTGACGAGATAATAGTGATGTTTGATGATATCCATTTTATTACGGGTCTTCTCGTAATAAGTAAGCCTTTCACTCTTGTTAACCATGATGGTGATGATGAGATGTATAGGGTTTGTGTAGATATACTTGGTATTACATATCTTCAGCTGATGTCTGAACTTAATAAGGGTGAGAGTTTTGCTACTCTATCATTGTTAACAGATATATTTTATGCTAAATACTATCAGGATGGTAGTGTCACTGATCAGCGTGTTGACCATGCTACATGTTCTTAAATATTATAGGTAGTACGATATTGGTTAACAAGAGATCCAATGTGGTTTCACTTTATTAATTATAATTCATTAATCATCATCATACAATGGGTAAGTATAATAGGGTTAGATGGGTTTGGCTCACTTATATTGTGACGAGTGGCGGATCTACGTTGGGCCCGGGGCATAGTCCCCCTACCTAAAATATATGTTTTATAATTTCTTTTAAGGTAATAATTATTTAAAGAATATTAAAATAAAAATTCTACGCCCCTACCTAAAATATATATTTTGTAATTTTTTAAGGTTATAATTATTTAAATAATATTAAAGTAAACATTCTACGCCTCCTTACCTAAAATATATATTATATAATTTTTTTAAGGTAATAATTATTTAAATAAAATTAAAGTAAAAATTTAAGATAATAATTGTTTTTTAAGAATGTTTTAAATTTGAAGTCTGAAATGATGGTAGAAAAATTTTAATTTAAAAATAAGTATGTTGACTATTTTTAACAAACTTTTAGATTAGTGAAATTTTAATTTACAAATTCTTGGATTATGGCTTATTTTAAAGAATAATTTAAGTTAGAAATCTTGAATATTTTAAAATAAAATTTTAAGTTGATATTTATAAATGGTTGGATGTAATCTCGAGCATCTCAATCTCTAAGATATTAGAACTCGATTGATTTCGAAAGTATTCTCAATTTTTTTCCCATAATTTGTTTTGATTTTATATTCGTTTGATCTTTCTAATTAATTATGTTTCATCTCTTAATTTGATTTAGAAAAAGATAATGAGATGCTGCTTATCAACCAAACGATATTTAAATCAAAGAAATTAAAGAAAATGGGAAAAAGGAAGAACACGATCCGAAGGAGTTTCATCAATTTATTTTTTCAAGGTATATATATATATATATTTTTGTTTTCTTTTGAAATTTTATTATTATTTTGATCTTAAAACACTTAATATATTTTTTAAAATAATTTTTAATTACTAATATATTAAGATTCGTTTTATAAAATACTTGATTTTAATTTTTAATATGTTTAAAGACAAATATATATTGAAATATTTGTTAGTTTTTTAAAAATAAAATTATATATTTATATTATAAATTATGTTTAATACAAATTTGATTTTAATTTTATATAATTTTTACATAAAATTTTAATTTTATATAATTTTTACATAAAATTTTAATTTAATCTATATGTATCTAAAAAATATTTTTTTATATAAAATATTGAATTTATTTCCTTCCATTTTTCAAAAATATATTTTATACTATCTTTTATATATTAAATGATTTTGTTATATTTTATTTTTTTAAATATCTTTGAAAAGTAATATATTAATATTTTCATCTATGTGTTAAAAATATCTTTTATATAACAAATTTTATTTATTTTCATCTATTTTTTCTAAAATATTTTTTTATAACAAATTTTATTTACTTTTATGTAAATTTTAAAATATCTTTTTAAGAAAATAAATTTGGTTTTGTTATATTTTATTTTATTTTATATATTTTTTAAAAATAATATATTAAGATACATTAAGATTTATTGTTAAACATATATTTATATGTAATAATATCATATTATAATAAGATATTTTTATTTATAGACTTATAATGAAGCGAATAATGTTGGGTCTTCAAGTAGCTCGAGTAATAATAATGTGATTCATCCTAATCTGATAGTATGAATATATACTAAGTGATCCGTAGTCAAATGAATATATAGTGAGTGATCCGGGACTACGCCAACTTATTGAAAATTTTGATAGCAATGTTAGAGATAAAATTCGACGAGAATTTTAGCCCCCTTTACTTCAATTCCTAGATCCGCCACCCATTAGGAATTTGCTTTATAGTATTTGTGGTATATGTGGGTTTATTAAGATGTTAGAGGCTTGGACTCGGTTGACGGGTCCGTTTTACACGAGTTTGCTATCGTTGTACTACATATGTGTCATTATAGACCAATGTGTGTTAGCTCATCTTAGACTACTCGAGTTGATATGCGACGCGTCATAGTTATGTTTTGCCTGATCGATGTAAGTTTCGATTAGACTTTAAAATCTCAATTTTATTTTATTCATTTTTACATACGAACTTTCATTTATGTATACTAACTTTAATATATAATAACTTTTGCACGATGTTGTACGCTACCTTTTTTCTATATGGATATCTACGATATATTCAATCTTTTTGTGAGAACAGCTGGACCGATCATTGTGGGACGTTGTAGAAACATATTACCTAAAACATGTGGTACGTTAGATTAGGAACATTGAGATGATATTATGCCATTCACATGCCTTTGTTCTAGGTTTCCATTAGATGCAATGATTATCTTAATTTGGAATATAATACTACACATAATTAATCCATAGTAAAACATGTAAAAAATGAAAATATAGACACATTGCTCACAAGACCAAATGGTTTCTAATACTAGTATTAATGAAATATCAAAAATATTTGATAAAACATCTAGTTGTAAATCCATTAATAAAACATCCATAAAAGTGTTTTTTATAATTTGTATTAAAATTAATAATTTAGATTAAAATAAATATCCTTCAAAATTAATTATTAATTAATTATTATTAATCGATTTTTTTCTTTTTAAAATTTAGATTATAATAAATTAATTAATTGAATGATTTAATTATAAATTATCATTAAAAACAAATAACATTTTAATTGTTTTTTCAATTCAAATTTTGATCCTCGTAATAAAAAAATATTTTTATAGTTTATTTTTAACATTTCTTATTTAAAACACTAAGCACACTCTTTTAAAATTAATTTCTTTAAGCTTCATTTAGAAGAAATTAATAAACTAAAGTATAAACTAATTAGTTAGTCAGTTTTATTTGGAATAAATTTTAAGCTAGGTTATGAGATTCATTTTTGTTTGAAGAGACCTTCTATTCCCTATTTTTTTAAAAATTGAATTATCTTGAAATGTTCATACTTTACAAAACCCTAATTAGAATCTAATTACCCACATTTTACCCCACCTACTATCGATACGAAGTAAGAAACATTAGACCTAACCAAAAAAACATACTTAAATCCATACAAGCATTTTAATACTTTATAACTTTAAAATTATTTAATGAATATACATTTGTGATATAAATACAATAGAATGTACAATTATTATACAAATCTACGGTCTACTTAAAATTGCTCCAAATTCCCTTTTCTAGAATTCGAACCCCATTCCATAGCTTCATTCACGGTTCATACACGTTTTTGCGTTTTGTATTCGTCATCTAATTTTTCATATTCATGAGAAGAATTAAGAACAATTGAAATCTCATTATACTGGGACTAAAAAAATGTATATATGAAGATCTAAACAAACCCTATATATAAACACAAACAAAATTACATCGACAACAATGGTTGCCTCCAATTCATATATCATAAAATATTTGACCAAATCTAATAAAAGTACAATCAAATTGTAGATATAGAACTAACTTAAACTATAAGACTAACTAGACAAAAAAACTACAAATACATAAAAAAAATTGTTCTTTCATACATAATATTCAACCTTAAATATCACTAAAAAATATATCGAAATTGAAAAAAATACATCGATGACTAAAACAATACGTACCTTAATAATGTTGTGGAGTTGGATTTTTAAAATTTTAATTTTTTGAAACGGATATTTTGAGAGATTTAAGGTTCAAGTGAAAGTTTAGGTTGGATTTTGAAAATAAAGATTTTATATAAATGCAAATTCGTAAATACTTAAAGTCATGATATAATAAAGAGAAATTGCACCTCAAGTACCCACTCAACTATTCAATTGTCATCTAGTACCCAATGTTTGATCAATTGTTACTTAATACCCAACTTAACTACCCAATTGTCACTTACTACCTAATATTATTTTAATACCCTAACTACCCTTAACCCACTATATAAGCATAATTTTATGTTTTCTTTCTATTTTTTCTAGCTTTTTGAAGATTTGAATTTGTTAGCCGCTCTAACCACCTAACCCTACGAACCACTACGAAGCACGATTCAAAGCACAATTTCGGTGATCGAAGTGTTAGAAGTTCTGTTTATTTATGTAGGTTGTGGTGTAAAACCTATCTAAGCACTGTCTTCTACGTACATGAACTGATCGTGCTTTTTGGAATCTGTTGTTTTAGAAGTAACCGTGTTGCTGCTTCCAAGTAATCGTAACTACCTATTGATTTCGAAGTTATTTGGTTGTTTTCTCAGTTGGAATAGGTTTTATTTTACTGTTTTTAGGCGTCATAGCCTGATTTCGAGCTTTTCTCTGTTTTTTTGTTCCAGTGATCTGTGCTTGTTTTGTTAATATTTGTCGTTATATACTCATGTCCTTGTTTTCTGATGTTATATACTAATTTTGTAGTGCATTAGATTTTTATTTCGGACGTTAAACATGTGTAGACTACGAGTTTTAGTTCTCCAGGCGTTCCACGCAAGATGCAAATTGTTTGATGTATTCAATGAGGAAGATGCTAATTGTGTACTGATTCGCATGGTTACGTGCAAATTACATGAAAGAATTTCAAAATTTTCTTACAAATATGCTGCGAATTGTATGGATGTTCAAACATATATCAGGACTCTTAGTTGCTTACAAAACTCAGGATGGGTTGCGAACTGTGTGGAACTCTAAATTATTGCATTTTCAAACAAATACCAGGAATTTTTTAGTTACTTTTACGTTTCGCATGCTATGTTGCAAATTGTGTGGAACTCTAAAGTATTGCATTTGAAACAAATACCATGACTTTTTTAGTTACTTTTACGTTTCGCATGCTATATTGCGAACTGTGTAGAACTCTAAAGTATTACATTTTCAAACAAATACCAGGATTTTTTTAGTTACTTTTACGTTTCACATGCTATGATGCGAACTGTGAAGAACTCTAAAGTATTGCATTTCCAAACAAATATCAGGACTTTTTTAGTTACTTTTTACGATTCGCATGATAGGATGCGAACTGTGGAGAACTTTTGAGTATTGTATTTCAAAACAAATATCAGAACTTTTTTTTAGTTGATTTACAAACAACTCTCAGGAGAGGATGCGAATTTATACAGTTCACAGCTTATAGATATACACAAATCGCAAGATAGGATGCGATATGTTTGATGCATTAATAAATAATTTGCACTTTATTTTTTGTATTAATAATTAATAGCTTGTTCGATGCAGGGTAAGGTATATCTAAATCACGAGTTTGTATTTTTAAATATTGTCACCAAACCACAATTGTGCCTTTCACGGAGCTTGAAAGCTTTCAAAGTATCCAAGCTAATGTGGAGAACACATGGGAGAAGCTTGTCATGATATTTTGAGAGATTTAAGGTTCAAGTGAAAGTTTAGGTTGGATTTTGAAAATAAAGATTTTATATAAATGCAAATTCGTAAATACTTAAAGTCATGATATAATAAAGAGAAATTGCACCTCAAGTACCCACTCAACTATTCAATTGTCATCTAGTACCCAATGTTTGATCAATTGTTACTTAATACCCAACTTAACTACCCAATTGTCACTTACTACCTAATATTATTTTAATACCCTAACTACCCTTAACCCACTATATAAGCATAATTTTATGTTTTCTTTCTATTTTTTCTAGCTTTTTGAAGATTTGAATTTGTTAGCCGCTCTAACCACCTAACCCTACGAACCACTACGAAGCACGATTCAAAGCACAATTTCGGTGATCGAAGTGTTAGAAGTTCTGTTTATTTATGTAGGTTGTGGTGTAAAACCTATCTAAGCACTGTCTTCTACGTACATGAACTGATCGTGCTTTTTGGAATCTGTTGTTTTAGAAGTAATCGTGTTGCTGCTTCCAGGTAATCGTAACTACCTATTGATTTCGAAGTTATTTGGTTGTTTTCTCAGTTGGAATAGGTTTTATTTTACTGTTTTTAGGCGTCATAGCCTGATTTCGAGCTTTTCTCTGTTTTTTTGTTCCAGTGATCTGTGCTTGTTTTGTTAATATTTGTCGTTATATACTCATGTCCTTGTTTTCTGATGTTATATACTAATTTTGTAGTGCATTAGATTTTTATTTCGGACGTTAAACATGTGTAGACTACGAGTTTTAGTTCTCCAGGCGTTCCACGCAAGATGCAAATTGTTTGATGTATTCAGTGAGGAAGATGCTAATTGTGTACTGATTCGCATGGTTACGTGCAAATTACATGGAAGAATTTCAAAATTTTCTTACAAATATGCTGCGAATTGTATGGATGTTCAAACATATATCAGGACTCTTAGTTGCTTACAAAACTCAGGATGGGTTGCGAACTGTGTGGAACTCTAAATTATTGCATTTTCAAACAAATACCAGGAATTTTTTAGTTACTTTTACGTTTCGCATGCTATGTTGCAAATTGTGTGGAACTCTAAAGTATTGCATTTGAAACAAATACCATGACTTTTTTAGTTACTTTTACGTTTCGCATGCTATATTGCGAACTGTGTAGAACTCTAAAGTATTACATTTTCAAACAAATACCAGGATTTTTTTAGTTACTTTTACGTTTCACATGCTATGATGCGAACTGTGAAGAACTCTAAAGTATTGCATTTCCAAACAAATATCAGGACTTTTTTAGTTACTTTTTACGATTCGCATGATAGGATGCGAACTGTGGAGAACTTTTGAGTATTGTATTTCAAAACAAATATCAGAACTTTTTTTTAGTTGATTTACAAACAACTCTCAGGAGAGGATGCGAATTTATACAGTTCACAGCTTATAGATATACACAAATCGCAAGATAGGATGCGATATGTTTGATGCATTAATAAATAATTTGCACTTTATTTTTTGTATTAATAATTAATAGCTTGTTCGATGCAGGGTAAGGTATATCTAAATCACGAGTTTGTATTTTTAAATATTGTCACCAAACCACAATTGTGCCTTTCACGGAGCTTGAAAGCTTTCAAAGTATCCAAGCTTATGTGGAGAACACATGGGAGAAGCTTGTCACAGGTGACTACCTAATTACCTACTCCTGCGGGGATCACAATAATTGTTTCTTTAATAACCAGAAGGATATTGTTGGGTTGGTGTTATATGTTGATTTGGAGCGTTTAAAACGTGTTAGTTTTCTCATAGAACAACATGTCTTCGATAAGGTTCTGGTGAAAAAAGTTCTGGTGATAAGAGCTCTGATGGTAAGGATTGTGGTGTGAAGTGTAAATAGTGTAGCTTGAGTTTGGGAGAACCATCTCCTGATCAACTAGTTAGTGGGGAGAGTAGTAACAGTTTAGTTAATTTTGATCAGACAAAAAAACAACTTGCTACTGTTTGTTGGTATTATGCTATTACAAGAGTGGGTCAAGCTTTTGAAGAAGGTGCTGCAGGTCTCAGGTTATCTTTGTGCAAGTTTGCTTTAGAGCATGATTTTTCTTTCAAATACCTGCAGAACACAACAACCAAGATCACTGCTTATTGTGAAAATAAGTTCACAAGCGGGTGCAAATGAAGGCTTTATGCATCTATTGATTCCAGCACCGGCTTGATGACGACCAAAAAGTATGTTCTGCAATATACTTGCAGTCTCGTTTTCTCCCAGAAGCATAAGCGGCACATACATTTGACATCAGATTTGATTGCAGAGGAAATTCAGGATTCTCTCCGGACCTGCCATTCGTTGACAGCCAAAACCATACAATCGACTGTGAAACAAGATTACGGTCTTAACATCTCTTACCATTTTTCATGGAATGCTTTAGAGAAGGCAAGGAGGGGAGTTTTCAGAGATCGTTCAAGTTCTTTTAGTTTACTAAGTGGATACTTCAAACGATTGAAGAGCCGGGATATTACTTCAGACTGCCAGTTGGAGTTATCAGCTGGAAACCGATTCAAGCGTTTTTTTGTAGCATTCGGTTCGTCCCTTCAGGGTTTTTATTCATGCCGTCCAATGTTGTTTGTCGATGGAACCCACTTATATGGCAAGTATAAGGGTACCTTGTTTACTGCCGTAGCAAAGGACGACAACAACGGTTAGTTACATTTAACTAGTTAATCTGAATATGTTATGATGTTTTGTTTGAATTTTTTTGCAACGGTTCACATCCTATATTTGCACACAATTGTCATGGAATCCTGATATTTGCGAACAATTCGCATCCGAGGCTGCGAATTAGGCAGTGTTGTTTTAGGTGATGGCATTTCGCAATAGAGGATGCGAATTAGGCGATGGAATTTTGGGCAATAGTTCGCATCCTATATATGCACACCATTGTTGTTGGAATCCTGATATTTCAGAATGATTCGTATTCAAGGGTGCAGATTAATCAGTGTTTGAAACTGTGATTAATTCGCAGCTTGTGATTGTACACAGTTCATAGCGTGAATTTTGAGAACAACTCTCAGGACAACATGCGAACTATTTACCTTTTTTAAACGTTTGAGTACTGTTGTATTGTTCATTTGATCTGCCTTTTTCCAAGACTATTCCTTGTTGCTGTTGGTATAGTTAGCATTGAAGATTGGGACAATTGGATGTGGTTTTTGGGGGTGTTTGAAACCACATTTGTTGGATCGCCATATCACATTTATTTCATACCGTCATTCTGGTATCGTAATGTTGTTTTGTCTTGTATCCAAACTGCTATCATGCGTACTGTTATTTCCATCTCATGCAGAATTTGAAAGCAAAACTGGAACATACTAACAGAGACTATAAAAAAGGATGTTGAGTTTCTTCCATCGTCCTTCTTATGTTCCCATTCAAGAGCTTTTTAAAGATATACTAACCGTTTTTCTATGTGAAGGTGGTGACAGAATGAGTGATTTTCTTGCAAATTTACCCCCGGAAAAGTATGCGCAGGCTTACGTAAAAGGGAAACGATACGGCTCTATGGCTTCTACTCCAGCAGAATCGTTTAACAATCAGATAAAAAAATATTACAGCGTACCGATTGTTGAGTTTATTGACTGGATTAGATTCTTGCTTATGACTCAAGTTTCACGAAGATATGAAGAGAGTCTCAGCTGGAGTACTAATTTGGTCCCCGAGTTTGAAGTCATCGGCCATGTTCGAAGTCTTTTCAAATCGTGTGGCTGTTGTTAATCTGTTGGATTTCAAATGTTCCTGCGGATCATGGCAAAAAGAGTGTTTTCCATGTCCTCACGCTTTAGCCGCGATATTGTATACTGACCAAGATCCCTTTATTGTAATAGAGCCCTTCTTTACGGTTAAGAATTACAGGGAAAGTTATTCTTTCAGCATACCAGCTATAATGGATTTTGGGGAAGGGTCCAGCGCTAACGATCCTTCGTTTATTGAATTTCTGCCTTCGAACGTTAAGAGACGCTCCAGAAGGCCTAAGAAAAAGCGAATCCCATCTAGAGGAGAAATCTCAACCAAGCAGTTGAGGTGTGGCTGTTGTTTGAAATCAGGCCATAACAGGAGGACTTGTGATGTTCCAGTTTAAGTACAGTTTAAACACAATTTTTTTTACAGTTGTTTGTTTATGTACACATTTTTTTACAGTTGTTTTGTTTTTATTACAGTAAAAGAATGCTAAGTGTTTGGAGTTGCATGAAATTCGCATCTAGTATTGCGAATTGTGTACAATATGTTGATATCATGTTGCAAACATCTATCAGGTATCCATGCGATTTGTGTGAAATTTCACCAGGATGCGTATTGTTAGTAAAATCATATCAAACAACTATTAGTATTTATGCTGCGAATTGTGTTGAGCTCTAACGTAATGCTTTTTTCAAACAAATATCAGGACTTTTATTTGTTTACGATTCACATGCTATAATGCGAATTGCCTTCAACTTTAAAGTATTGCATTAACAAACAAAATATCACAATCCGCATGATATGCTACGAATTAAGTTTTCAAACAAATACATGGACGTTTTGATTAACTACGGATCGCATGCTATGCTGCGAATTATGACCAGAATAGATATCAGGACTTCTGGCTGCTTGTGTATCGCATGATATGATGCGAATTGAGAACAACCAGAAGTCCTGATATTTTTCTCACACATCGCATGCTATAACCATCTTTCTCCTCTGCGTGCTCATCATCAGCCTTTTCATTATCTACATCCATCATGCATAAAAGTTTTATCCTTGATGGACCAGCTTCGTCGTCCCTCTTCCTTTTGTTGTTTGGAACCTCTGCTGGCTGAGGTACAGCAGCAACCATTGGAACCTCTTCTGGCTGAGGTTCAGCAGCAACCATTGGAACATCTTCCACTGGTTGAAACTCAGCAGAGAAGTAGTCCTCTATGCTTAAATCAAAGACAGAGACTGGGCTGTTTGGTGGTGGTGCTAGCATGATCAAGTCATCGCTCCAGTTGGTGGTTAAGGATGACAAGGAGTTACCCAGAGAACCAAGTGAACCAGAGTATGAGTATGTGGTGGTTGTTGTGGTGGTAGAAAATGACATGACTGTTGGAATTTAAAGAGAACAAGAGGTGTTTTTAAAAAAATATAGAGTTTGTTTTAAAATTAGCCTCTGGTTACTAGTGTTATTTATAGGGAAATGAGAGAGTCTGAGCTTATGAGGTGGTGTGGCTATATTAATCATTACATAGCCTCCATGTCCAATCAACAATTGATGGGCTCTGGACCTCTGGTGATTAGATTGTTTTTTACGTGCTTAATACAGTTAACGTTTACCAAGGCATACGCCATAGCCTGTTTGTATTCTTGAACGATAGATTTTGAATTATTTATTTTATATCAGGAGTTGATGCAAACTGTTTTAATGTGATATACCAGGAGTTGCTGTGAAATGTTTAGTGATAATTAAGCATCTATCAGGTTAGGATGCAGATTTTGTGGTGAGGATCCTTTTTAAGATATACTAGGTGTTGCTGCGAAATGTTTGGTGGGAATTGTTCGAATATTAACTAACCCTTATATATATATATCAGGTTATCATGCGAACTGTTTGATAAGAAATATGTCCTACATATATCTAGGAATTGCACATTTCTGAAATTTAAAAAAGTCTATGTAAAGCAAAAAATCCTGTGAATGTATGCACACCAAAAAATTACAATCAATGTATGTACACCAAAAAACCCATAATGTTTTACTTCGAATCACCCGTACTTCACGGTGTCTCTGTCGTTTAAGAAGAAATCAAACAGTTATGTTCTGAAGGCAGTGACCATATCTTCATCGTATTTTGTCTGCACATATCCATGCTGGATAATATCTCTGATGTATTTGTAGACAAAAATACCACAGTCCAGGGTGCCAAGTTTTTGTTGTGGAATTTTTCTTTCATTTTTCACCTTCTACCCTGTCTTTGAAGTAGGTAGGAATCCTTTGTCCACTAAATATTTGATCTGGTTATAATAATTAGTGTTAGGAATCAGCACAAAAACTTAAACAGTTGTTGTCACACAATTCGCATCGTAGGCTGCGAATTGTGTGACAACCAATCCAACATGTACATGTCAAGCGATTCGCAACCTAGGTTGCGAATTGTTTGGTATCCAATCCATTTTTGTCTACAAGAATTTTGCAGCCTATTTTTTGAAATGTGCATCATCCAAAACGATTCGCATCCTAGGCTGTGAATTGTATTATAGATACGTTGCGAATTGCAACTAATTTGCTCATATTTTGCAGCATATCTTGATCACAGTTCGCATCATATCTTGATCATGCATATTTTAAAATGTATTTAAACGTAATTGAATAGTTGGAAATATTACCAGCTTGATAGGTGTCCTTGTGGTGTTATCTATCGCTTTGAGTTTAGGCAGCAGTGAGTTGTAGTTTGTTACCGACATGCCGTCGATATCAATGACGAGCAACGTCCAATGGTTTTTCTGGTCCTTTGTCTCGGTGCATATTGGAATGATGATGATGTTGGGGTTTTCATGCGCTTTGCTAAAAACTGCCTCAACTAGATTTGATACATCCCACCATATGTCCAGATTATGCTGCATTCAAGCGACTGTACATTACGACGAGAACATTTTCAGAAACTTTGAAATTTAACTTAGCTAAACTTACCGTAGTCATGCACGAAATCATTACGCTGTCATATAACACTCCTTCAACTTTTTGGCATGGAACTTTGAAGTCTGATTCTTCAAACATCTTTCGAATCCAAACATCGACAACCTAAGAAAGGAGTTGTTTATTTATGTTAAATATAAAAGACATGTTTGAAATATTAAACAGAGAATTGGTTGACAATTGGATACCTTTACGTCCAGCTCCAGTTCTAAAGGTATCGCCATCGCATCACATGCTTGCACTCTAATTCCGTATATAAATTTGGACTCTGGTAACTGCCATACTATTGGATCAGGGGTGTCACTCTCCTAGGCTTTAACTAACTGTATTTTGTGGTATTATCCGACATCGATACAGTTAGTTACTTTTGTTTCCTTTGGCCAGCCGCTGTATTTTACTTTTGGCGGTTCCCATTCTGTTATAATTATCTCTTCCTCTTCCTCTGTCAGTGGAGGCTGTGTTGGTGTCAGTAGATTAAAAGTAGGCTCATCTGTCTCTTTACTTGGCTCGAGCTTAGTAAATAACAAAAATCAAAAGAGTGTGTCAGTTATTATAATGTTAACGACCCCAAACAGTTCGCATGCTAACATGCGGATTGTTTGGTTCTGGCTGAATCATTTCAGGGTATCCATCAGGATAGCATGCAAACTGATCGAGGTTCTACTGAACAGTTCGCATGGTACTCTGATATTCGTTTATAAAATTTAAAATAGATCAACACAATTCTCCTGGTATGATGCGAAATAATTATAAATAGCACTTACCACACAGTCATCGACAACCAATGCCGTTGACTTGTTCGGCATAGGATCTGGATCGTGTCGGCAGAAATCATTAAAGTCATCCTCCGACATGTTCTCCAAAGACCGTTGTATTACACAATCGATATATACATTATCAATTTCATTTAAAAATGTTTGTGAAACTTGAGTGTAAATACCATCAACAAAAGCATCGGGTAAACCTACTGTGTTATCGTTTGACTTTAGAGCTTGCAGTTGATTCGTTACTGGTGCTACAGTTTCACCTTGGCTTAGCAATTTTGACTTTACGCACACCACCGTTGGGTTTTGAGGTGCATCTTCATATGTGGTGTTATCTTCTAAGGATGGTCCTTCCTGGCTGAGTAGTTTCATCTTCTCACATGGATGGACATGTTCTGACTCTTGCGGCGCTATCTCTTGTGTTAGCCTTTCTCTCTTTGCCAAGGCTATTTGTTGTTGTTGTTGTTGTTGTTGTTGTTCTTGTTGTTGTTTTTGTTGAAATTATTGATGTTGCTGTTGTTGTTGGTGTTGTTGTTGTTGTTGTTGGTGTTGAACTTCTTGTTGTTGTTGTTGGTGGTGTTGTTGTTGTTGTTGGTGTTGAACTTGTTGTTGTTGCTGCTATTGGTGTTGTTGTCTGTCGGTCTCCTGTTTCATACAAATTCCAAAATAAAAATGTGGAAGGGTTAAGCATACTATAATCATAGTTGCGAACGATTCGCATGCTGACCTGATATTTGTTTGGTTCATCTCAAACAATTCGCATGCTGAGCTGCGAATTGCAAAATAACCGACCAACTAGAGTATAACACAATTCGCAATATACGATGCAAATTGTGCTGCCAGGACTACACAACAGTCCTGATATTTGTTTGATATCATCATATCATGTGATGCATTGTTTGAATATGTATTAAACTAGAAAACTAAGCTGATTGTTTTAAATAGATACACTTGGTGTGGATAATAATCGCCTGAGGGTGGGCTGGTAATTTCAGTTGGTTTTTTATGGTGGTATGTGGGTGTTTTAAGTGTTTAGAGAGTAGAAAGATAATTAAGCAGCTTGGTAGCAGTTAATTTTTATTACCCATAGTTAATGCGGGTGGTTGGGTATTTATAGTGTGATGTTTGGGCCCTTATGGGCTTTCGGGTCATGTTTAAAGGACCTGGGTCATGTTCAAAGACCCATGAGCTCTAAGCAGGAGAGCAAGTAGCTTAGTCAGGAAGTGTTTAGGTTTTTTAGTACTTTTGTCATAGTTTGAACAGTCTTATGGTCATAGTGTTCGAAGTGGTCTGTCCGGTCCATGTGATCTGTCCGGTCCGGAGGCTTTGGACTGATCAGTCCCTGTCCGGGGAGCATGCTGAATTCAGACTCATCAGGAGCCCCTTTTTTAGGTGTTTGAGCAAGTATTCTTGTCAGAGACCTGAAAAACAGTCCGATATTAGAAGTAGTTTTCAATGCGGACAGGTCTATGGGTTTACCCGGACAGATAAAGCTTCACGAATTTAAAACGGTTTTTGTCAGAGTTCGTGGGACACGTGTCGCTCTCTGATTGGTCACTCCAGCCATTTTTTCACCTTGAATTTCGCACCACCTTCTTCGAAAAGAAACCTCTTTAATTACAGATGGTGACATCAACGCCGTCTTTTAATCATTGCCAAACTTTTCGAATTCTCCTAGGAATCAACTCCTCTTTTCAGATTTACTATAAATTCAAACTCACTTTCTACTGTTTTACTATCTCTTCCATATTTACTTTGCAAATTTACTCAGAGCTTTCTCTCTCTAAAGCAAAGATTTCCTTGGTAGTTTATGTTTACAGCAAGGACTGCATTGATCAAAGGTGGTTGCCTCAACCTTTCAGAGTTGGAGAAAGCGCAAAAGGTTGAGAAGGAGAGACGAATCGCAGCGGGGCTACCTTCATCACCTGTTGACAGACCAGTCGCCTCCGTCACAGAGTCAGATCGAGGCTCGTCCTCCTCTAAAGGTACTAAGCCCAAAAAACTATTTCAATCCACCCTCTCGCCTATAGTCTCTGGTTCCTCAGTTTAGGAGTCAGTACCTGCTGTTGAGCCAGGAGTTATAGTCACAAGTGTCAGGAAACCTTCTCCTTTTCTCGCCATGGGATCAGACACAGAGCACTCTCCGGAAAAACTGGTGGTTAAGAGGACAAGCCGGCTGGTTAAGGGGCCAGGCTCCAAAAATACTCCCTCAAAATCGGGGGCAAAAAATAGTAGTTCTGGGTCTGGAGTGCCCATCAGAGCTCCCCGGGAAAGGCCGTCCGGTCCGGAGGCGAGCAACCCAGTACTACCAAGAGAGACCTCTGCCTCAGAGCCCCAGCCTGAGACTAGAGGTCAAGAAGACATTGAAAACCAGCAGTCCGGAAGCCAGGCTGTGCCAAGTTTGAGCCCTCCCCGGACCACTGCCACTGATATTCCTCCAACGATCATGGAGGAAAAAATGGAGGACTCAGTTGAAGAAGTCCCTTTTGAGTCCGAGCCATCCGGCCAGACTAGTAACACTGCTGCTGCCAAAAAAGATAAGGGCAAAGAAAAACTATGCTTGAGGCATCCGGATCTGCCGGAGTGCCTCGAAGGGAAGGTAGGGCCCTGTTTTCATAGGGTCGAACTTAAATATCTCTTGGCCTTACAGAAGACCAAGTACGCTTTTATCCACACGGCCGAACTAGGTCGAATGCGCACAAAATGGGGGATCCCAGAAAACGTGAAGATAAGGATTCTCATAGATCCTGAAACCCCTATGGATTGCAAGCTGAACGAAATAGTCTTATTCACGAAGCTATTTAACTGGGGACTCAGATTCCCATTGGACCCGGAGATCGTCAGATATTTTCACCTGGTCAAGCTCTGCCCGAGCCAGCTGAGCCCCAACGGTTGGTATACTCTGATGTCATGTATCATGGCATCGAGGCTGTCCGGGATCCCTCTCCCTATGGAAGAGTTTGCAGGAGTGGCCAACCTTTGCAAACATCACCAATTCCCCTTCTACCATTTCAATATGGGGGACAGCTTCAAGGCTGTCAATGATCTGTTGGAGTCTGAGAGCAAATGGAGGAGCCAGTTTTTGTTTGTCAGTGGCGCCTGGGAAAACGGCAAGAAGATCAAGGCCGGAGAGAACCCAAGCCTCCTCAGAAGCAGGTGGAGGAGTGACCGTAAGTTTCACACTTCAAATCTTTGTCCATTTCTTCCTTTTTTAAGTTGGTTTAAATTAACTGGTCTCTTTTTTGTTTTAACAGAACTGCCTAAAGAGTTCGGGGACTACTTGAAGTCCGGACAGGTCACTTGTGGCAAAATCAATGCCTGGGCCGCAGAGAACTGGGGGAACCGATTCCACAGTGCCTTCACAAGTGGAAATCTGGCAAGGTCTCACCTGTGGAACACCACTGGTCGGAGATATTTAAGCTGGGAGGAGCTCACCACTCAACCCTCTCCGGACACAGTGCTCAAGAGGTCCCATGAAGCAGATGGGACACTCTTCTAACCAGGCCGGGCCAAAGCCCCCAAGCAAAATGAAGGGCAAGAAGAAAGGCAAAAAGGTGGCGAGCAGTGCTAACCCTGCTGATGCTGAGAAGGATGCTCCAACTGACCCGGAGGGGCCGGCTCAGAGCCAAATTGATGCTGCTCTCTTGCAGGTAGTGGAGCAAGAGACTGTAAGGCAGGTTGCAGAACTCCCAAAATCTCCAAGGGCTTCCAAGAGGAATCGCAAGCAGGGGAGTGAAGGGGAAGACCGGGCAGCCAAGAAGAAGAAAAAGACTGCCAAAGGAGATGAGCTTGCTCTCCGGGATCTGGAACCTTCCGTTCAGGTTGACTCTTCTGACCCAACACATGCTGAAGAGATCCCAAGGGACTTTCATACTGATGAAGTTGAGGGGGGAGAGCTCAACATGGATGAAGTAGACATCACCGGTCTTGGTGAACTTGGCGAATACTTCCTCAACCTCCCCAGAGACGACTTCGCAGGGCCTTACATTCCTCCGAGCAGCTCTAATACTGTCAATTTCAATGGTAAGACTTTCATCGTCTCTAGTGAAAAGGACACCATAGCCCACTCCTTGCTAAGCAATGTGCAGCCAGTACTCACACTGGAAAGACAAGTCCGGGGTCAAGCAGACATCATTAAAGACCTCAATTCTGAGAAGGAAAAGCTGTCCGGAAACCTTCGCACTGCTACTGCCAATGTTGACATGCTAAAGGAGGCAAACGAGGAGCTGAAAAAGAGTCAAGAGGAAAGCACCACAAAGGTTGCCACTCTAGAGGAAACCATTAAAGACCTCCGGGAGAAGCTGTCCGGTGTGGAGAAAGATCTTACTGCCTCGAAAGAAGAGACCAAGGCAAAGGACAAGATCATCACCAACCTTACTACTGACAAGATTGCTCTTGAAAATGCAGCATCCAAGGCTGCTGAAGAGAAAACTACCCTGTTAAGGGATCAAGAGGCTACGATCCAAGCCAAGATCAATGCCTATGCCAACCAGATGATTAAAAGTGAAGAGCTATTGCTTGAGAAGGTGAGGTCTGACATGGTTCTGCTTTTCCATTAAAAATTTCCGGGCAGGAACCTAGGGGACTTATGGGTTTATGTTGAGCCCGACGAGGTTCCATACCACACGATGGCTGAAGGTGACAGGTTTGGCTACTCTAGCGGCTCCTCGGTTGATGAAGAACACACTGAGGAGAGCCCAGATGAAGAGAAAAACGATCCTAAAGGCAAGAAGATAGTCGAAGGGAAAAGCGACTTCAAGGGCAAGGAGGCAGATTAAGGTGAGCCATCTTCAAAGGCTTAACATTAACTTACGATCTCCTTTGATTTATTTTTATTCACACTAAAGTCCTTGGAAGGCCAAGGCACCCTTTTTTTTGTAATGGTGTCCGGTACTCGACCGGACAAGTTTTTTGTGTTGTATTTTGACTATATTTAGAAGTCCTTGGAAGGCCAAGGCAAGTTTAAGTTATTTCATTTAATGAATATCTCTGTTTTGTGCAACCATCATCTTCTTTCATTGTTCATTTTAATTTTGATAGCCAGAGTTTAAGTAGCTTTTAGATATTGCATTGTGAGAGTGTTTAAATTCTCCGACTAGAGTTTAAATAGCCTTTAGATATTTCAGTCCGGATAGTATGATAAGGGATTGGACTTTAAAAACACTTAGAAAATTTTGAAGAAAGCATCGAATTTTATTTAACAACCCGGACACCTCATTAAAACCTCTCCGCGCCACCGGGGAGGAAATAGTATGCCCCCAAATATTTACATGGATGTTTAAACAAGTAAATATTTACATAAGTGCTATTCCAGGTACATCCGGAGATGCTCAATATTCCAAGGATGAGTTAGAACTCTGCCATCTTTGTCTTCCAACCAATAAGTTCCAGGCTTGATTCTTTCAACCACCATATACGGACCCTCCCAGGTTGGGGCCAACTTTCCGAAGAGCTTTTCTTTAGTGTGTAAGAAGACCTTCCTTAATACTTTGTCCCCTGGTTGGAAATCCCTTCTTTTAACTTTGGAAGCAAACCTGCTCCTCATCAAGCCCTGATAGTGTGCAACTCTGAGGTGAGCCTTAACTCGTCTTTCTTCTATCAAATCAAGTTGATTTCTGATTGCCATCTCATTAGTGTGTTCGGAGAAGTTGTGAACACGAAAGGAAGGGAGGGTATTTTCTATGGGGGCTACTGCATCCATCCCATAGACCAAGGCGAAGGGTGATTCTTGTGTTGCAGCTCCAGGTGTTGTCCGGTAGGCCCACAAGACCTCTTGTAAAAAACTAGGCCACTTCCCAGTAGCCCCTTCCAAATTTTTCTTTAAGCCGGACAGTATAGTTCTATTAGCCACTTCAACCTGCCCATTTTCTTGTGGGTGGAAAGGTGAAGAAAAACAATGCTGTATACCCCATGAGGCACAGAAGCTCTCCATTTCTCTATTGTCGAACTGTGGCCCGTTGTCTGTTGTTATTTTTTGTAGGACACCAAATCTGCAACATATGTTGGACATAATGAATTTTATGACAGCTTTTGACGTTGTCCCTGCCAGGGGGGCTGCTTCTATCCACTTCGAGAAGTAGTCTATGGCCACAATTATAGTTTTGCACCCTCCGGACGCCACAGGGAGAGGCCCTACTAAGTCCAATCCCCATCGAGCAAAGGGAATGGGCTCAGAAATAGACTCTAGAGGAATGGCTGGTACATGAATTTCATTGCTGTACCTCTGGCATGGGTCACACCTTCTCACCCATTCCTTAGCATCTTTCATGATCGATGGCCAATAGTATCCGGAGAGTAATACTCTTCTTGTTAAAGCTCTAAATCCGCAATGGGCTGATCCCTCACCATCATGCAATTCGGAGAGGACCACTTGTGACTCATCATCCCCCAAACAACGTACGAGAGGTTTACTGTAGGACTTTTTATACAACACTTCTCTTAATATGACAAAACCACGAGCCTTGTGTTTCAACGTTCTGGCTTGTGACTTATCTGAAGGCACGACACCATCGGACAGATATTGTAGGAGAGGAAATCTCCAGTCTTGAGGTTGTTTCACTTGTATTTCAAAAATTTCCTCTTCTTTACCCTTACTAAGTTGAATAGAAGGGCTTTCAAGCACATGGATCCATGGGTATGACTCCGTATATGCTATGGTTGCCAATGAGTCTGCTAGCTCATTTTCTGCCCGGGGAATGTGCTCATAGACAAAAACTTTAAATTTTAGTGCTTCTTTCTTGAGGAGGAGTAAATACTTCACAAGCTGTTCCTTTCTAGCCTCAGATTGGCCTAAGGCATGGTGGATAAGCAATTGGGAGTCACTGAGCAGCTTGACCCTCTTAGCCCCACAAATGTAGGCTAACTTTAACCCAGCTATAGCTGCTTCATATTCGGACTCGTTATTAGATGCCCTGAAAGCAAAACAAATAGCATGGTACATATTGTCTCCATATGGGGAAGTTAAACAAATTCATGCACCACATCCCATAGTGCTAGATCGACCATCTGTTCGGACGATCCACATTTTCTTATCTTTTATATCAGTAGCTTGCTCTGAATCCCTATCGGAGTGGAATTCAACCAGAAAATCAGCCACAGCTTGGGCTTTCACTGCTGTCCGGGGAGCAAAGTCTATGTCGAAGTCCCCCAACTCTACTGACCACTTAGTCATTCTGCTCGAAATGTCTGCTTTTTGAAGGACATTCTTTAAGGGAAAAGAGGTCCGGACGATGATAGGATGAGCCTGGAAATAAGGCCTCATCTTCCTTGCAGCTATCACCAGGCCTAACGCTAATTTTTCAAGTTTCAAGTAACGCCTCTCAGCTTCTATTAAGCTCTTGCTGATGTAGTACACTGGGTGGGGATGTCTATCGACCTCTCTTACCAGCACAACACTGATGGCACAACTTGAAACTGCCAAATATACAAAGAGAGTCTCCCCATCAACTGGTTTGAACAAAGTTTTGGGGGAGGACAGGTGTTTCTTGATTTCATTGAAAGCCTCATCATACTGTGGGGTCCACTCGAACCCCTTTGCACCCTTCAAAGTTTGAAAGAAAGGAGCACACCTGTCCGAAGACCTCGAGATAAATCTGTTTAAGGCTGCTAATCTCCCCGTTAATCGCTGTACTTCTTTAATGTTTCAAGGAGGCTCCATTTGGAATAGAGCATTGAGTTGGTCCGGATCGGGCTGTATCCCATGTTCACTTATGATATACCCCAGAAAATTCCCGGACTGTACTCCGAAGACACACTTTTCAGGGTTTAACTTCAAATTCACTTTTACCAAGTTGGCAAAAGTTTCTTGGAGATCAGACAAGTGCAACTGCTCATCTACACTTTTCACCACCATATCGTCAATGTATACTTCCATATTTCTTCCAATTTGATCAGCAAATGCCTTGTTGACTAACCTCTGATAAGTAGCCCCAGCATTTTTCAAACCAAATGGCATCACCTTATAGCAATGTAGACCCCTGTCAGTGACAAACGTGGTATGCTCTTGATCCTTCGGATCTACTTGAATCTGATTGTACCCGGAGAAGGTATCCATAAAGGAAAGCAGTTTGTTCCTAGAGGTAGCGTCTACTAACTGATCTATCCGGGGGACCGGATACAGATCTTTTGGGCAAGCTCTATTGAGATCAGTGAAGTCAATGCACATGCGCCATTTGCCATTCTTCTTTTTCACCAAGACAGGATTGGCAGTCCACAAAGGGTATTGAGATTCCTTAATGTGCCCCATCTCTGTGAGTCTGTCGACCTCTTGTACAATGACATCAGCCTTTTCTTTGGAAAAAGCTCTTCTTTTTTGAACTACTGGAGCTACATCTCTCCGGACGGAGAAGTGGTGTGATATCACTTCTGATGGAACCCCAGTTACATCAGCATTGCACCAAGCAAAAACGTGCTGATGGTCTTTCAAAAACTTCAACATTTCCTTTTTCAACACTGATGGCATCTTGGACCCTATCTTGACACTTTTACCATCTTCCAGACAGTGTGTTTCAACCTCTTCGATCGGTATCAATACTCCGGGGGTCTCTCTGGGGTCATCAATTTCACCCTCACCCACAGAAAGGCCCTCAAACTGCTATTGTTCATGGATGCGGACTGCCCCCAGCGTTCGAGGAGCCAAGGCAGTGGCATAACATTCTCTTGCAACCTTTTGGCTGCTCCGAACAACTCCAACCTGCCCCTGAACAACATACTTCAAGCATTGGTGGACTGTCGAAGCCACTGCATGCATCCTAGAGAGCCAAGACCTCCCTAGAATAACATTATAGCAAGTGGGACAATCCACCACAATAAAGAGTATTCTGACCATTTTCTTGAAAGGGCCCTTGCCCAATAACACCTCCTCTTCGAACTCCCCGATCACATCTGCTGAGCTGCCTGTGAAGCCCACGATTGACCTGTCCGAATTCTGAATTACAGCTGGATTTTTCATTTTCTTGTAAGTGGTTAGGAAAAGGATATTGGCTGAGCTTCCAGTATCCACCAAGATTCATCTTATGTCATTGCCCCCTATAGATGCTCCTATGACAACAACATCCTCATGAGGGCCAGCAATGTTTCTTAAATCATCTTCATCAAACACAATGAAGGGAAATGAGTTTGGTGACTGATAAGATGTCATGCCTCCTTCTAGCTGGGAGGCCAAAGTATGAACATGCCTCTTCCTGGAAGAAGCAGTAGGAGCTGTCATAGTGTCCCCTCCGAAAATTGTTAGCGACTCGAAAAACTTAATGAGCCCGGAGACCGACCTAGAACATTCCTCTATAGTACCCACTCTATTCCGAGTTGGATCGGGATCCAAGTACTCAGATTCCACGTCAAACCTTTCAATTATAACCATGGCTCCCTCCAGAGCAGCATTACTTGGACCAACCCGGTGAGTGTTATCAGGTCTGTTACCCCCTCTTCTTTTCACACAGGCTCTTAGCTTTCCCCTTTCAATCAAGTTCTGAACTTCTTGTTTCAATGCTATGCAATCATCGGTGGTATGACCAATATCATTGTGATATTGGCAAAAAGAGTTGTTGCGATGCTCTCTGGGAGACTGCAGTGTTGCCGGTCTCCGGTAATGCACCTCATCTTTGGTTTTATCAAAGATAGTGGCCACGCTTTCTTTTAACTCAGCGAACCACTCCGATTGGACCCATGGCCCTCTCTTGTTTCTGGATTGTTGACTTTGAGCTGGAGCAGCTGGCTGAGACAGCGCTTTTGCCCTACCATGCCCCTGTTCGGTTTCTCTTGCTTTGTTCCCGGACTGATTCTGATTTGGAGTTGGTGCCACTGGGGTGGATCTTACCGGCCTGTGCACCCTGGTTTTCTTTGTTTCATCAATGTTTATTTGTTTGCCAACCTGATTCAGCAACCCTCCCCAAGTTATTGCCTTCTTTCTGGTCACCGAATCAGCTAGATTGCCTGGGTTCAAACCCTGTCTCAGGGATGCTATTGCTACCTGTTCGAAGCAATCAGCCAACCCATTTTTTGTGTTCACAAAATGGCTTATGTATTCTTTCAAGGACTCATTTGGCTCCTAGGCACAATGGATTATGGTGTCTCCATTTCCTTTCAGCTCTTTACTCCCTACGAACTGCCTTCGAAAGGCCACCCAAAACGTATCGAAATCTTTAATACAACCCTGAGGCAGGCTATTGTACCATTTCAGAGCACTCCCCGTAAATGATTGGGAGAATGCCCTAAAAAGTAGTTTATCATCGTCATCAAAGTTCATCATGAAGTTCTTGAATTGCTCTAGATGGTTGTCCGGATCAGTACTGCCATCGTACTTCTCTATTTTAGTGCTGTCAAACCTCTTGGGGAGGTTTCCGGACAGAATTTTAGAAGACAGTGAAGACTGCCTCCAATTCCTTCCACGACTGAACACAGTATCCTCATTGGGAGTTGCAAAGATACCTGGCTCATCGTGGAAAGCAAAGGGATCCATCAGCATCTTGTCCACATACCTCTGGTGGTGAGATGATCCCTTGCCAATATGCCTTTTCATTCTTCCATGCCTGTCTCTTTTTCTTGAATATTTTTTAACCTGCTTTTGCTTTTTCCTGGTTTGACCCTCATCGCTGCTAGAGGACAAGGATTTTTCATTTCCCTCACTGTCCGAAGAGCTGCATGAAGATTCTGAGCTCGAGTCAGAACTCTCCACAGGCTTGGACCGGTGAGACCTTTTGGAACTAGCATGAGTTTTTTTGGCGCTTACATGGGTTTTAGAAGCCTCATGCTCTCTGGGGTTATCAGTGTGATGAGCAACCGATGCTTTGGATTTTTCTTTCACGCCCATCTTGGCCTTCTTAGCCCTCAAAGCTTCTATTTCACACTTTAGCCTGTCACGCTCTTCGACAGTGTATTCATCGTTCTCTTCCACCACTTCGAGCAAAGCCGGTCGGAGCTCTGGATTGTCCGGATTCATTCGGACAGATTTCTTTTAGCTGGTTTTGAATGCTTGATTCAGGTACCTCTCACTCCCACTGTGGTCGCCAATTTGGTGTGGATAATAATCGCCTGAGGGTAGGCTGGTAATTTCAGTTGGTGTTTTATGGTGGTATGTGGGTGTTTTAAGTGTTTAGAGAGTAGAGAGATAATGAAGCAGCTTGGTAGCAGTTGATTTTTATTACCCATAGTTAATGCGGGTGGTTGGGTATTTATAGTGTGATGTTTGGGCCCTTATGGGCTTTCAGGTCATGTTTAAAGGACCCGGGTCATGTTCAAAGACCCATGAGCTCTAAGCAGGAGAGCAAGTAGCTTAGTCAGGAAGTGTTTAGGTTTTTTAGTACTTTTGTCATAGTTCGAACAGTCTTATGGTCATACTGTTCGAAGTGATCTGTCCGGTCCATGTGATCTGTTCGATCTGTCCGGTCCGAAGGCTTTGGACTGATCAGTCCCTGTCCGGGGAGCATGCTGAATTCGGACTCATCAACACTGACTTTGTTTGAATATTTATACAACAATAAATATTATTATAGAAACAATTTCATCACAACAAATAAATAAGATATTTGAATCTTAGTGAACTTTTGATCCACTTACATCTTCTAGGTTGTCTGGTTCTGCCACTTCTTTCACACAATCTTCTATCTCCTTTGCCCTGTGAAGTACGAGCTATTGGTCATTCAGAGGAGACTCGTGTCTTTCTTTCTCCGTCTGTGTCTCCGTGGTGTCCATCTCTGTGGACACCAACAACTCTTCTTGCATCCTTCCAGATAGTACCGGTATGGGTGAATGGTTCCCATCATCATCCCTCTCTTCTGGCAGTACTCGATCAGCATCATGCTGATCAGAATCAGGCACAGATGCCTGCAATTCAGTGGACGCTGCTCTATCTGGAAATGCTGGTACCTTCTCAACTACTGGGCTTCCAATCTGGCAAATTGGCTGAGAGATAGCATTGTGGAGTTATTGTGCTTTCAAGATCCGCTATCTTCCGTTTCAATTCTTCCAACTGAAAAAATGATAGTTGCAGACGTTTTATAAACATATTAAGTGCTGATTATAGCGATTATTTAAGGCTCAATTTCATACTTACTTATTTGGCTTGTTTTTGTATCTTTCTTTCGTACTTTTTCTTGTCGGCATATGTCTTCAAATACTTTGATTCAGCAACAGTTGCAGACTTATTTGGAGTAGACGCTCTGCGTTTGAAGACAAAATTACCGATTGTTTCACTCATACTGGTTGTGCCCTCGTTGTCGGGCTCCTGCCTGGATGTGCCGATCGGTGGTGGTGGAATCATTGGCTCGGGGAGTCTTGGTTGTTCAGGTCTGGGAGATATCACCTAATTCGTTTCTTTCTGTTTCTGTGATGCTCGTCTCCTTGGTTTTGGGGCTGTGCTTTTCTTCCTCATCCTTGGTCTTTCATCCGGTGAAATAGATTCCTCATCTGTATCTCCACTATCTACTGGTTCTCCGAAAGCTTCGGTTTCAGCCTCAGTCAGACGTAGTGGACTTCGAAAACCTACCAACAGAGGCACATGTAAGTAAATAGATGCAAGCGGGTTGTTTTGAAAGTATGTGGGTGTAGACAAACAAAATGTTTTTTACAAACAGTTCGCATTATATGCTGCGAATTGTGTGAAATTCTATCCATGGTAGAGTTGCAAACAACTCACATGCTGAGCTGTGAATTGTGTGAAAACAATAAGCTGCGAAATGATTGATACATTGTTCTAATATAACACCAATCAAAATGCATGATATGTTGCGAACTCTTTGCAACCCCAATTCAATACCTATATAAAGCTCATACCTGATCATCTTTCAGGTTGGGTATTTTAATAAGCAGCGCCACAGTTGCTGCTTGTCACTCTAATCCCAATCATTTGAAAAACCTTGGTATCAAGGTCGGCTTCGCTACCTCGAGGCCGATTTTTGTGTGCTCCATGAAGAAGGGCTGCATTGGGACAAGTTTTATCATCAAGATGCTCTGTACATAACTAATTTTTATACTGAATAGATCAATCTTACAATTAGAAGGGCGACGCAGCCGACGACTCTATCAGGTTTTCGATTGCTAAGCAAATCCTGATAGACTGTCAAAGATTTTACAGTATTGATCCGGACCAGTTGTAATTGTTTATTTTTCTGAGGTCTTCAACATAATAAAGCGTGCTCCAACCCAGGATATCTCCAGATACGGATTAGAATAGGGTGGAGCACAAAAACAGTCTCAACAGCCTCGCAACGTCTTCCAACTCATGCTCCCCCCTTCGCTTATGGCTTTTTCTATACCTGCCTGTAAAACCAGCGACAATATGCTATGTTAGTAAAGTACAACATCCTGCTTTATAAGATGAAGTAGATTTTACATGTACCTTTATAATAGCATTCGTTATTGTTTTAGTATTTTTCGGTGCTACTTTCCTGGCAGTTTTACCCATGAATTATTTCTTCATCATCCTCGATTCGTCCTCCTCGCCGAGCGAGTATTTATTGTGAAATGCTCCGGTTTTCGTTAACCGCATTTTCTCCGTGCCATGCTTCATCTCGAATATGACCTTCACATCGTCTTCAGTTAGCTTTACAAACTTTGAGCCAATACAGAAGGCGTCTTTATCAACAGAGAACCTCTCGACGAGATACTGAATGATCGAGTATAATTTCTTCTTTGGCAGCTCTGCCTCATTACGGATGTCGAAAGCCGTTTTCAAAAGCATGTAAAAGGGTGTGTTTCTTACAGCTTCAATGTGGGCACGGGTAATACGGTTCTCTTTAAGAAGCTTCAGAAGGCTCATCAACCCTGATCTATAATAGCTTGGTTTTGTTGTCATACTTCCTGCACAAACACAAATCAGTTGGAGTGTCACACACCTCGCATCACAAGCTGCGAACTTCCTATACATCAGTTAAAGTATCACACAATTTGCATGACAAGCCGCGCAATGCATGGCATAAATATTCAATCAAGTTGCGAATTACTATGAAATATAAACAGATATGAAGCTGCGAATTGTTTGCATCCTGGATGATGAAGGTGCGAACTGCACTACAACGCACACGTATAGGCTGCAAACTGTTCTATTTTTTACATGCACGTAGCACGGATCTGGAAAATATCCAAACAACACCAAAATCAACAATCAACTACCTAATGTACATCTAACACACATCACAGTTCTCAGGAAAGTATTAACATTACATGCAACCAAACTTCTACCCTGTGTTCGTCGATAAACCCAGAAACTGACCAACTATCGTCACTAAATACTTCATTCTGGTATAAAAAGCAACGCCTATCGTGAAATAACAGAAAATAGTGGTTCGAAGTCATCAAAAATACAAAAAACGTACACTTTCCACGATAATGCTTACCTGGTTGCTTCTAAATACTGTACTATTAACCGGTCGGAGACGACTTGACGACAACTTTGTCGAACAGAAGGTGATTACTCGTTGGACTGAGTAAAAGACGGTGACCGGTGCGATTCCGTTGAAGGTGCGAACGATGACTGATTTCGAACGGTGAGAAACTATAGGGGTTTCGGGTTTGAGAGAGAGACAGTATCACGAAGTCGAACGGTTTCTGGTGGTTTCTAAAATTAGACGTGTTTGGGTTTTTTAGGGTGATTGGAAGGGGAAAAAAGTGGGTTTAAAGTGAAAAATGGGTATATATAGTCGAGGGGTAATTTTGTCTAATTTTTTACTCGAGATACCAAATAACACTATCTAAAAATTAAGTACTACCGTGTAATTAGATACTTGAGTGGGTATTTACCGGTACTTTTCTTTATAATAAAACCAGGTCTTGATTCAAGCCAGATTTTATTCCGACAAAAAAATATTTTAACAATTACGGTAAAACTATGTATTGATGTTAAAAATAAATAATTAATAATTTTATTTTAAATTATTTAATAATTTTATTTTAAATTATTTACTAATTTTAATTACCTTTTGATTTTTTTTCTTTAAAAAACTAGTTAGGCAGTGATTAATTCAGCATGTTTATCTATTTAATTTATGAATGTTCATATAAGAGAAGATAATAATTTGGTCAGCTACTGATTAATTCAATTAAATAATAGATCAATAATAATTAAGTTGAAATGGCATTTACGTTTATATAAAATATTAATTCAACATAGTATTGGAAATATAAATGGCACCTTATAAAGAATATGCCTAACGACTAGTTTTTTCTATTAGTATTAATAATCTAAGGATATTTGGTTTTTGCGGTGGCTTTAGGTCGGAAGGCCAAAAACTGATGTCGGTTATCATGATTTATTTCTTCTCTCCTTCTTTTACTCTTTAGTCGGAGCAACTCATTCCGTCCGAAATTTTGGCTCCTCTATCTTTTCGGCCTCTCCATTTCATGGGTTTCGGTTTCGATTTTTTATTTCTGTCTTCTCTGTCTTGTTTCCTCCGATCGTCAGTATTCCCGATATCGACAAAATCTTTATTTTTCTCTTCTCTATCTTGCTTGCTCTGTCCGTCGGTTTTCACGATATCGACCGGTTTTTCTCGTTCTGGACGGGTACAAGTCGAAACTCGTGTGCCAAGGAGCTCGATGCAGAGTCTAGTATGGTTCTGGTCTAGCCCCAACTCTATTCAAAGTTTGGTTGGATTCCGATCAAATCCGATGCGAAATTTGGTATGGTTCTGTGTACAGTCTAATCGGTGGAAAGTTTTGATTTGTTTTCGTCGTGCGATGCATATCGACTCATGTATGGCTTGTGGCATATCTTGGCTGAGTGACGATTTATCAGTAAATGGTTACTGGTTCTTCGTAAAAACCAGTAACTCTCCTAAGCCCTACTCTCGTACTGCTTTAATATATTTCAGTCAAAATTTCATCTTGACGATTTTTAATCGTACTACTGCTACTTTATTATATTTTGGTCAAAATTGCATCCTAGTTATTATTTTATTATAGTTTGGTCAAAATTGCATCCTAGTCTTTTTGGAAACCAGTAACTCCTCTACCGTTTCTTTATCGAAGTCCTGATGTCGTACTACTTTATTATATTTTGGTCAAAACTGCATCATGATCCTTTACACACTAATCCTTCTATTATTCATGTTCTTCTTAAAAATTAATATGGTATTTATAGTATTTTTACTGATTTATTTTTAGATCCAACGGTAACATTGGTTAATTATTTTTTGGTCTTAATTGCATATTGGTCATTTTTTACCATTATTGCATAATAATCCTCCACATATCTCTTTTATTTTTTTGCAATCTTTCAATATTTTATTTTCTAATTGTTTTCTTGGTGGAAAGCGATGTAATAATGGATTCCCCATCGAGTAGATTCACGTTTTACGAAGAGGTCTTTGATGGCCCTTCGTCATGCACTACAACAAGGTTTTGGCATCAAAAGCCAATGCTAAAGTGGAAAGTCTCGATGCTAATGCTATTAGTTCTGAGGGAGTCAAGGTTAAAGGACCATCAGCTGATACACTGTAAGTCTTCTATTAATGAATTTAGTTTCTTGGAATGTTCGCGGTCTTAATGACCCGATTAGGAAAAAAGATGTCACCGACTTTATTATTTCCAATCATGTCTCTTTGATAGTCCTAGTAGAAACTAAAGTCCAAAGTCTGAATGTCGATCCGATAATCAGACGTATGGTTCCGTTTTGGCATATGATCACCAATCACTCTTCCCACCCCTTCGGTAGAATTTGGATTACTTGGAACCCTCTCAATCGCCTCAATTCATTCATTGTATGGCCAACTGTCATAACTTTAAAGCCACTTTCAAATTCACTGCAATCTATGCTTTTAACAAAGCTCAAGATCGCATTTCGCTTTGGAATGACCTAAAAAACATCTCCAATCAGGATAATCACATCCCCTGGGTCTCCCTTGGGGATTTTAATGTTATCCGCCATCCGGATGAGCGTCTTGGCTCCTCTGATTCATGGTCTTCAGCAATTGATGAATACAACAATTGCTGTTATCATTGCGAGCTTAGTAATCTTCGATCATCTGGCTTTGCTTTCACTTGGATTAACAAGCAACCTGCTCACCCTATCCTTTCCAAAATAGATCGAGTCCTTGTCAACCCTAATTGGGACGACCTGTTTCCCATGTCCCATGTCCTCATAGGTCACTTTCGCACCTTTGACCACACCACTGTCACTCTTAATCTTGGGCTCCCGCGCCCAAGACGGAAAAAGCCTTTTCGTTTTTTCAACATGTGGCAATCTCATCCCCACTTCAAGGACATAGTTTCCAACTGCTGGAACTCCCCTATTTCTTCCTCGGGAATGAGAATGGTCTCTGAAAAACTAAATATCTTGCAAACCGAGTTAGCTTTGTTAAATCGTAAGGAGTTTAGTGATATTTCCTCCCGAGCCGATAAAGCTCAAAAGGATCTATTTGAGGCTTAGTCTAACTTAGCCTCTGACCCTCTCAACCTTCGGTTATTAACAATCGAATTGGAGGCCTCCGCTTCTTTCATTTTTCTAAGCCGAGCTGAAGAATCTTTCTTGAAGCAGAAATCTAGAGAAAATTGGATTAAGCTGGGCGATAGGAATACCAAATGTTTCCACAAAATGATCAAAGCCCGGCTTTTTCGCAATAAAATCATCTCGATTTCAAATGATCAAGATGTCATTGTTTCCTTCCCTGCGAAAGTGTCAAAAGTTTTTGTAAACTTTTTTGAGAAATATTTTGATACCAAACACTTTGTGATCTACCCTAGTATGGAAAAAGTTTCTTCTCCGGGCCCGTGATATTTCATGCGCTGAAATCAAATCTGCTCTTCATAGTATTGATAGCGACAATAAATCTCCGGGCCCAAATGGCTTTAATTCTAGTTTCTTTAAGTCATCTTGGAACATATTCAGCCCTGACATCTGTAAAGGCGTCCAAGAATTCTTCCTCACAGGCATGCTGTTTGAATCTTGGAATGCCCCATCCATCGATCTTATCACCAAAAAAGACTCGCCCTCTGAGCCAGCTGACTTTAGACCAATTGCTTTATGTAATGTTGTTTATAAAATCATCTCCAAAATTTTTGTCAACAGAATCAAAGTATCCTTCCCTTATCTTATCGACTCTTTCCAATCAGCTTTCGTTTCTAGAAGGAATATATCTGATAATATTCTCCTCTCTCAAGAACTTCTAAAAGGATATCATTCCAATGGAAGAGGAAAAATAATTTCCCTTAAAATCGATATAATGAAAGCCTTCGATAACGTTCGCTGGCATCGCATTCTCGATGTTCTTGTTGCGATGCATTTTCCTGAGAAAATAATCTCATGGATTGTCAAATGCATCTCCTCCTCCTCTTACTCCATTATTATTAATGGAGACACTCATGGAAATTTCAAAGGCAAAAAAGGTCTGAGACAAGGTGATCCTTTATCTCCTCTTCTTTTTGTGCTCGTTATGCAAGTACTTTCCGACATCCTTAAAGAGAAAAGTGATAATAATAATTTCCATTTTCATTGGAAATTCCATAAGTAGAAAATCATTAACCTCTACTTTGCAGATAACCTGATGATTTTTTGTCATGGTGATACTCATTCCCTTAATCTCATTAAAGAAGCTCTAGACGACTTCTATCTTCTCTCTAGCCTTAAAGTCAATCCCTTTAAAAGTAATATCTTTTTATCCGGCATTGACGATCAACTTAGATTGGATCTGCTGCCTATTTTAAATTTCCCGGAAGGAACCCTCCCGGTGAAATACCTAGGAGTCCCTCTCCTCACTGGTAGGCTAACTCACTCGGATTGTCGCCCCCTCCCGCACAAGATTACCTCTAGAATTGAATCTTGGACCGCAAAACACCTCTCTTACGCGGGTTGGCTTTAATTGATTAAATCGGTTTTATTTGCTGGTCAGGTATATTGGTCTTTAATATTTATTCTTCGTTCTTGAATAATTACAGAATTAACCCAGTATCTTCGTCGGTTCCTTTGGTCTGGATCTGCTATGAAGATCTATGGGGCCAAGGTAGCCTGGTCCACCATTACCACTCCCTATAAAGAGGGCGGCCTTGTGATCCTAGATTTAAAAAGCTGGAATCAGGCGACCGTCCTTAAGAACCTTTGGTCCATAGTTAGTAATAAGACCCAATCTATCTAGTGTGATTGGACCAAAACGGAAAAAATTAAAAATAAAAGTTTTTGGGACGTTTCCTTCGGATCTTCCCCCTCTTGGACATTCAAGGACACGTACAGTGCTATTCGTATGCATGCCCAAATCGTGGGGTAGGCGGGTTTAGTTTGGAATAAATACAATATTCTGCGCCATTCCTTCATATCATGGCTTGCTATTAAGGGAAAGCTAGTTACCAGAGACAAGCTCATTAGTTGGGGTTACAATACCCCAATTGATTGCCCTCTCCGCCCCTCTGATTTGGAATTTATATCTCATATTCTCTTTGAATGTAGTTTCACTCAGAGTATCTGGATTTCCGCAAGTAATAAACTTGGGTTCCCATTTCAATCCCTGAGCTGGCAATCTTGGACTCTTGAGGCTTCAAGTTGGTCAAATTTGCGTGACCATTGTGGTTGGCGCACGTGTTTCAACGCGGTCGTCTACCACGTTTGGAAGGAGCGAAATTCAAGAATTTTTGGACCTGCTCCTGCTTTAGCCTCCTTAATCTCATACCAAATCTTATCGGATCTCCGATACAGATTTCACGGTACCAAGATTGTCTGGCCAACAACATAATTTAACCTTTCCTAATTTATTCTATCATAATTTGTTTCAGGTGATCTTGTTTCTGGACTGGAGCGTGGATTCCGTCTGGAAGCTCTCGGAGTAGCTTCATCTCTTTAGCTTGATTTTGTTATGCTATGTCATATCTACTTTGTCATATCTCTATTTGGGCATTTAGACACTGTTTTGTCTTATAGTACCTATGTTTCCTTGTTATTGACTTTTATTGTAGTTGATGTATTACCGCGAGGTATGACCCAGGTCTATGTATGAACCCTTTCATTTAATTTAAGTTTTTTACACACAAAAAATACACTCACAAACACTTTATCATAACGAGTTCTGAAAAGGCAGCCGAACTGTAGTGGAGTAAGGTGAGTTTGTTACGATTGTAAGTTCAATTTTTTTAATGTACGTTTTTTTCCAATAAGTAAGGTGAGTTTGTTACGATTGTAAGTTCAATTCTTTTAATGTACGCTTTTTTTTTCAATATTTTATTTTGTGTGGTTTATCTTATGATTATGACGTTAGATTGCAGGTTATTCTGTCGAATCAAAATTTTACCTAAAACTTCAATCACGCATAGTAAGGGAAAGTGTGATACGTGGAGGGACTGGTTCGTTGGATCAGTACCAACAAAAAAACTATTCACTTTGAACCTTTGTCAGGATCCATATCTCAGTTCTGATGATCACATAATCACATATGGAGATAACTAGTCAGATAACATGTATTGTAATCCCATATCTGTCTTCTGGTCAAAAGTAAAAAGAGTCAAACATTGGTTAAAAATTGGAATAAAAAGGTCTTCTACAATAATTTTTTTGTAGTATTTACCCAGCTGAAGACAAGGTTAAATTTGTTGAAGTTGTCTTTAAGAATCTAATAGTAATAATAAAATTAACCTTTCCAAAGCTAGAGCGCTTCACCTTAACTTACTTACCAGAGAAGAAGCATTCTAGCAACAAAATAGTATTTCTAATTGGTTTAAAGATGGTGATAAAAACACCAAATGCTTTCACAACTATGTAAAAAAAAGAATAAATGGTATAATGATTGATGATTCTTGGGTAGAATATCATTCCTTAATTGGTGAATCAGTTGTTGATCATTTAAATTCTTCTTATTATGTCAAACAAATCTCTCAAACTTACACAATATTCGGGAAGTTATTCCTGAAATAATTATAGACCAAGATAATCTTTATTTAACCGATATTCCCTCCATTGAGACAATCTAGAATTCAATCAACTCCCTTAATCCAATTAGTTTCTCTGGACTTAATGAATTCAACTCCAAATTCTACCAAAATTGTTGGCAAAAAATACATAAAGACTTTTGAGAAGCTATATTTTATTACTTTAAAGGCCTCTTAGCCCCACATGGTGAGAATCTTGATGGCAATAGGGAAAATTTCAAAATCTTTTTGGCCTCAGGCAGTAAATTAAAGTATTCATATCTTAAACAGAATTCTTATATATGTTGTTCAAAATTTGATACCAGAGGATGCTTGGAGTGGAAGGAGACCAGCTGTAGATTATTTTAAAAAATGGTTGCATTGTTTATGCGCATATCCTAAATGAGAAAATGAAGAAACTTGATGATAAAGGGAAAATAAGAGTTTTTCTTGGTGTTAGTGAAACATTTAAAGCTTATAAATTGTTTAATAAACTCATAAAATTGTGGCAAGTTGAGATGTTATCTTTGACGAGGAAAACACTTGGGATTAGAACTAGAAGGAATCTACTAAAGTTCTTTTCTTTGACAACGATTCTAAAAGCGAACCAACTCCAGCAGCCTTTATGCTTGAAAATTCATCAGAAGCAACTCCAACAGATGCTGAAGTTTTACCAACAACAGTAAAAGCTAATGATGCAACAACTCAATCTGTTCCTTGTATTCGAAAATGACCTTCATGGATGGAAGACTATGAGGTAAATGGAATTTATGATCCAATCACTCACTTTATTTTATTTTTTAGATATTTATTCTACAACTTTTGAAAATTTTGTCAAAGAATAAAAATGAAGGAAAAAAATAGATGATAAAATTAATGCTATCGAAAGAAATGGCACATGAGAGTTGATTGATCTTCTAAAGGGGAACAAAACCATTGGAGTAAAATGGGTATTCGAAACAAAACAAAACAAAAATAAAATAGTGAAATTGACAAGTATAAGGCAGGTTTAGTGGCTAAGGGATATAAGCAATAATATGGGATTGATTGGTGGTGCATAATTCTTGGCCAATTTTTCAGCTAGAGGTCAAATCGACATTTTGCATGAAAACTTTGAGGAATATGTATTTGTAGAGCAATGTCTTGGTCATATTAAGATTGAAAATGAGAATAAAGTGTATAGATTAAAGAAAGCTCTTTATGGCTTAAAACCAGCTCCACGAGCTTGGTATTGTTGCAGTGAGGCTTATGTTTTTAAAGAAGGCTTTCACAAATGTTTATATGAGTACATATTTTTTGTTAAGATTGGAGATAAGGGGAAACTGCTTATTGTTTTCTTATATGTAGATGATGTCATATTTAATGGAAATGATAGTCTCATGTTTAAAGAATTCAAAAAACCATGATGATTGAATTTGAAATGTCTGATCTTGGTATGATGCAATATATCCTTAGTATAGAAGTAGTACAATCAACTAATAAGACTCTTATTTCTCAAAAGAAGTATGTGCAAGATGTTTTTGAAAAGTTTCAAATGAAGGATTTCAATCCTGTAAGAACTCGAACTAAGTTTTGTTTGAAGCTACAAAGATCATGAAGATCATGAAGCTAAACAAGAAAATTATTGGTAGTTTGATGTATTTAACTGCAACAAGACATACATAATGTATAATGTGAGTTTAATAAGTAGATATATGGATAATCCAACATAAATTTATATGTTAGCTGCAAGAGAATCCTTCGTTATTTGCAAGAAACTATAGATTTTGGGTTGTTGTACATGAAAGGTGAAAAATTAGAACTGTTCGGGTTTACTGACAGTGATTATACAAGAGATCAAGATGATAGAAGAGCACTTCAGGATATATTTATATATTGGGCACAATGACTATTTCATGGTCTTCTAAGAAGCAACAAATTATCGCATTTTCAACTACAGAAGCTGAATTTATTGCTGCAACAGCTTGTGCTTGTCAAGCTATGTGGTGGAGAAGAAATCTTGAAGAACTTCAGTTCAAGCAAGTGGAAGCTACTACAATTTTTTTTGATAGCATCTCAACAATCAAACTCTTTAAGAATCTTGTGCTACACGAAAGAAGCAAACATATTGATGTGGAATATTATTTTTAAGGTACCTTAGTAATGATGGAACAATCAAACTCGTCTATTGTCAAAGTAAAGACCAAGTTGCAGATATATTGCCCTAAAAGAATTTTTCGTAGATGGTTAATTCTTTCTTGTAATTTGATACCTCCAAATTTCAGTTTAAGGGAGGGTGTTAAAGTTTAAATGTTTTATTTTATATCTATTTTAATTCAAAACTATTTAGTGGGTAAGACCAAGTATTTATGTGTATTAGGTTTCATTGAAAGATATTTATTAAATTAGATCAAAACTTTAAGAATTTCTTATTTGGATTTAGAAATTACATATCATAGGTTGTTTATTTTATCAATTTATAATGCATATAATTTTCTCTCTCTTCTCAATTTATCAAGACACTGGATCGCAAACTATAAAAAAAAGTTTCTAGATTTTTGGAGGTTGAGCTGCAACACCTGAAACTTCGGCAACGACGTAGCCCATTGTATTGAGAGGCAACGCGTTGTATTAGGAGGCACGATACACGGAAGAGGCTGGTTTGTTCGATCGGTACCAACCAAACAATATTCTCTTAACCCTCTGTTCGGACCCTTGTCTCTCTCTCTCTCCTCTCGTGCTTTGATGTTTTAAAAAGCAACATAAGTAGGAAGCTAGATTTTCTAGACATTGGAATATTAAATCATTTTGAGTTAATGAGGGAAGCTTGTGTTCATCTCTCCGAGTTGTTTGATTGGTACCAACAATATTTTAGCTGTAGGTATGCTTGGGGTATGTGAATATTTTTTTTTATCATTTTCATAATAACAGAAAAAGACAATAATTTGTGGTCCAAAAAGTTCATTGTCACGTGTGTGTATATATGTATACAAATTCCTAAATTAATTAGTTTTTGTTAAAAAAAAATTGGTTTATTGTTCTTTTTCTGTTAAAAACAAATTAAAAATATACAAAAAGTTCATTGTCATGTGTATATATATATATGTATACAAATTCCTAAATTAATTGGTTTATTCCTAAAACACAATCAATTTGTGGACAAAAAATCGATAAAAACATGTAATGCACAAGTGTTAAATCATATGTTACTTTTATTTTTAGTTAAAATATGAAAAAACCTATTTTAATAGATATGTTTTAAGTTAATCATACGTTAGTTTTTTTCGTTATTTTTCTTTTTTCATCTCTTTAATTTTCTCTATTTGGTATTTTATTTATTAATAATAACTTTTTCAAATAGAATTAAATTTATTAGCTAAAAAATAGGCTATTTTATATTTTATTCATTAATAATATATTTATAGTGCAGAATAAAATTAATTAGCTACCTTAAATTAAAAAAAATGTTTGAGATAAAAACATAGTCCTCAACTTTTGAAGATCTTCGATATTCTTTAAGTAAAAAAAAACTAATTAAGATTGTGATGAATATATAATCACCAACAATTTGGGATATTTGACATCCCTTATATTAAAATAGTGAAGTTAAATTTATGATGAAAAGATAGTCTTAAGAACTTTGGGATCTTCGATATCCGTAAAAAAATGAAAAGTCTAAATATAGTCTTGAACTCCTTAAAGAACTAAGACATTCATTCAAATAGCATAAAAAATCAAATACCAAGTCTCAACGTAGTATTTTCCCGTAAAGAGCTTCGGCCTTCATCTAAAATATACTAAAATACAAAAGATAAGCTTGAAAATAGTCTTCAGCACCTTGAAGAGCTTCGTCCTTCGTATAAACAAACAAAAAAAATAAAAAATAATAAGCCTAAATATAATCTTCAGCATTTTGAAGAGATTTGACATTCATACAAACATACACAAACATAAAATAAAAATATAACAATGAGAATAATACTCCACCCCGAGGGGAGCTTCGACCTTAATCCAAACACAAAAAATAATATAAAAAAATTAAGTATTTCAGGGAGTCCACATACATCATTCACAAAAGAAAGTTTTGTTATTTCTAAACATAATTCATATATGGATTCTACGTGGTTCTTATTCAGGTCATAACCTTTTGGAATTTATCATTCCAATTGGAACAACAAGACACCATCCAATACAGTGTTTTTATAAAACACAATACAACAAAAAAGAAAACGCAAGTCATAAGAAAAACAACCATATGAATATTTTTCTCAAAATTTTACTAAAACACATAAAGTTGTGCAAACTAAAACTCGAAAAAAGTCGATTAAAATGGCATGAAGAATGAAGATAGAAAATTAAAATCTTATGAAAGGCTTGAGAGATATTAGCATATAATAGTTCATAAATGTTGGCCAATCATGGCTCAACCTCAGCTAGATTTACCTCAGTCTCAATTAGATTCAACTCAACATAACCAAGATTCAACTCAGCCTCATCAAGTCTATGGCTCAATTCAGCCTAGATTAGGCTCAGCCTTAGCTAGATTCAACTCAGTTTCAATGTGTCATTAAGGAAATGGCTCAATTTTTCCTAGATTCAGCTCAAATTTAACAAGATTTGGCTTAGCCTCGACTCATTTCATCAAGGCCATGACTCAACAATAAAAGGAAAATGACCGACAAAATAATTAGGTTCTAACATCGTTTTATTTTATTTTAAATGCTTATATAATTTTGATCTGAATCTATCCAGTCTTTATATTTATTTCCAAGTTTTGTATATTAAATAATTTCCTTCATTTGGTTTGGGATTTTCAGGTTATGGAAGTATATTTTTTTAGAAGTCACCATGAGTTTCTACAATAATCCATTTGTTTGTTGCGCTTTAGTATCTTAATTTTTAATATGTTATCTGACTATCTTTTGTATGTGCATGTACCTACATTTGATCGGGCCATAATATATAATTTAGGATACCTTTTACCTGAATGAGACAATATATTAACCAGTCAAACCTCAATCCTCTCTCAGGTTAGTCATCTAGTGCTTCAACCATGGTAATTAGTAATTTCTTAATCATTCAGAATGACTAAGAGGGTTACTTTCCTATAACTAGAAGTAATCTGAAGCATCTTAAGGCTAATACAACGTCTTTTGGATTTGGTAGATTTTCTAACTAACTTAACAACAAATTACCTGTTAGTTATACTATTTTGATCTTAAACAAACTTTTTTTATTTTTCTCAAGGAAGATTTCAATCAGCGAATAGTTTTCAACGAGATAGGAACACAGTGAACACAAACCAATATATAGACACCTCTGAGGTTTTGTTCGGCTAAAGTACAGTTGAGTTCATCCAAAAGAAACACCAACGTATCTTAAAAAATTTAAGAGTATGATTGAAAATAGGTGGTGGTGTAATTCATCATACAAGCAGAAACTAAGAACATTTGGGTACGAGTAACAAGTGAATGATCAAGATTCGAAAGTTCTTCTTAATAAAAAAGTAAACATCCTAGATATTTAAATGACTGTAGTGCTTCCTCAACTCTCTCACAAGGACTAGAAGGATTTCTGATAAGAGAAAAAGTCATTCAACAATATAAATTGGTCCAATATCTATTTACCGTCCATCAGGTTGTGACTTGATAATAAAGTTTGGAATATATATATATATATATATATATATATATATATATATATATATTATCCCGTATAATCGCACGTTATATCACACTTTTCTAGCTTGAGGTATATTGTCTCGAAATTAAGTAAACTTATGATTACATCATAGATAGTGATGCAGACAGTTTAGCGCTGAAATTTATGAAGACTGGCGATCACCCGAAGAATGCGGTGAATTGACAGTTTGGAGCTCTGGTGTCTGATTTTGACCTACATCACCTTGTTTCGAAGGAAACGACGCCACGAGTGCAAGTCACCAGCATTGCTTGTGACATATGGGCTTTTTAGGCATTTGGGCTCATCTATCACCTTATTTCGAGTTTTTAATACTTTAGAATATTTTAGTACTTTTCTTATTTTAGTTTTAGGGTTTCAATTGAAACCTTATATAAACATATCTTCTTTACATTGTTTGGAGAGTTGTTTTGATTAATAAAATTAGGGTTTATCCCTCTATCTAGCTTGTTTTGCGTTTTACTCTGAATCATAGTGGTATCAGACACAGGCAGTCCTGCGAGATGGTGCGAGGAAGATTCAGCGGTCGCGGTGGCGCTGCAGTGGCTAGAGATGCGAGTGATTTTGGTGATCGTGAAGTTGCTGACCTACCCCGTCAGGTGGCTGATCTTACCCGTCAGATGGCTGATCTTAACGCCAAGCAACAAGGCACGGAGGTTGACGGTATCGATAACCCTTTTGGGGAGGGGTTCGAACAGAATACTTATCACGGCCGCCGTTGGGAGCTTGGAGTTAAGGTTGACATTCCTAACTTTGATGGTAGCCTTAAGGCAGAGGCGTTTGTTGATTGGTTATCCCAGGTTGAGGAAGTGCTGGACTTCAAGAAAGTTCATGAGGAGAGAAGGGTCTCTTTGGTCACCATCCACCTGCGCGGCAAGGCACAGGGTTGGTGGCAGCAAGTGAAGAAGACCCGTCAGCGTGAAGGCAAGGAGAAAGTCCGCAGTTGGGAGAAGTTCAAAAAAAAATCTGCAAGGCTTTCCTACCTTACAACTTCGAGCGGGAACTATTCCAGCGACTCCAGAATCTTCGTCAAGGACCATGATCTGTGGACGAGTATACAAAAGAATTCTATCAGCTGATGGCTCGTACGGATGTGAACGAGTTGCCGCATCAGCGGGTATCCCGCTATATTGGTGGGTTGCGTCTTCAGCTTGAAGATGTGTTGAACATGTTCAACTCGTGCTCTGTTTCCGAAGCCCATCAGTGTGCCCTCCAGGCAGAAAAACAGTTGGCTCGCCGGACCCAGATTGGCGTACGGACTGGTGCTCCGTCACGGACTTCGACGTCCAAACGAGTTCCACGTCCAACCGTTCCCATTGTTCCCATTAGTGCGACCAACCGTTCTGCTGGTAAGTTACATTGCTTTGACTGTGGAGAATTAGGGCATCGTCAGGTAGAATGTCTGAATGCTGCGGATGCTATGGGTCTTTTCTCTCACGAGGCATTTGAACCGACCCCCATTGTTCATGATGGTCTCCCAAAGTTTGATACATATGATGATGATATGGCGGAGGTTACGGCGGAGGTTGTGACAGGTGATGTTGGTGCAGTTCTGATGGTACGGCGCACTTTTCTTTCCTCTCGTGATCCTGATCAGAGTGACTGGCTGCGGAATGATGTGTTTCCTGTTGCTAGCCATGTTGTGACTAATGTGTTTGCAGAGGTGTTTCCTATTGCTAGCCCTGTTAGGACTGATGTGTTTACAGAGGTGTTTCCTATTGCTAGCCATGTTGGGACTGATGTGTTTGCAGATGTGTTTCCCGTTGCTAGCCCTGTTGGGACTGATGTGTTTGCAGATGTGCTTCCTGTTGTTAACCTTGTTGGGACTGATGTGTTTGCAGATGTGTTTCCCGTTGCTAGCCCTGTTGTGACTAATGTGTTTGCAGATGTGTTTCCTATTGCTATCCCTGTTGGGACTGATGTGTTTGCAGAGGTGTATCCTATTGCTAGCCATGTTGGGACTGATGTGTTTGCAGATGTGGTTCTTGTTGCTAGCCCTGTTGGGACTGATGTGTTTGCAGATATGTTTCCCATTGCTAGCTCTGTTGTGACTGATGTGTTTGCCGATGTGTTTCCTATTGCTAGCCCTGTTGGGACTGATGTGTTTACAGATGTGTTTCCTGTTTCTGACCGTGACACCAGGTTTGTGAGTCATTTCTGGCGCAGTTTATGGCGCATGATGAATATACAGCTCAGTTTCAGTAGTACCTACCACCCCCAGACTGATGGTTCGACAGAAGTGGTTAATCGTTCCCTCGGTAACTTGTTGCGCAGCCTGGTGGGAGATCACCCGAAGGCATGGGATCAACGCCTACCACAGGCAGATTTTGCCCACAATCATGCCCTTCACCGCTCGACGGGTCTTTGTCCTTTCCAGGTGATGTATGGTGTTGTGCCCCGGGGTCCTGTCGAGTTGCTCGTCCTGCCCAGTAAAATTCGTGTTCATACAACTGATGAGGAGCTTGTATCGCAGATTCGCCAAACCCACCAGACGACTTACGATCAGCTTGTCTTGCGCACCGCCAAGTATAAATCTTAGGCGGATTCTTATCGTCGTCCTGTTCAGTTCGAAGTTGGTGACTATGTGTGGGCAGTTTTAACCAAATTTCGGTACCCTGCTAGTGAGTACAACAAACTGGCCGCCCCGAAGATTGGCCCGGTGGAGATTGTGGAGCGGATCAACCCGAATGCTTATCGACTGCGTTTGCCTAGCCATGTTCGTACGTCTGATGTCTTTAATGTTAAGCATATGATTCCTTATGCAGGTGACTCTTCTGACGAGGAGACTGGTTCTGATTCGAGGACGAATCTTCTCGACCCCCGCGGGAATGATGCAGACAGTTTAGCGCTAAAATTTATGAAGATTGGCGATAACCCGAAGAATGCGGTGAATTGACAGTTTGGAGCTCCGGTGTCTGATTTTGACCCACAGCGCCTTGTTTCGAAGGAAACGACGCTTCGAGTTTTTAATACTTTAGCATATTTTAGTACTTTTCTTATTTTAGTTTTAGGGTTTCAATTGAAACCTTATATAAACATATCTTCCTTACATTGGTTGGAGAGTTGTTTTGATTAATAAAATTAGGTTTTATCCCTCTATCTAGCTTCTTTTGCGTTTCACTCTGAATCAGATAGGCTTAATACTCCTATGTTCTTTCCTCACATGGATAAAATTTACAGTGCATTCAGACACAACTAAATAAATATACAGATTTTCTCATGGCATAGGCTTATAGTAACTTATGTATGATAAACGATACTTTATCCTATTAAAGGCTTCCTCACACTCTTCCGACCAGTAGAAGTGACTTTCCCCTTTAGTACCTCAAACAAAAAAGAACTTATATAAGGATTAAAATATGAAGTTCAATATTGTCAATATCCGTGCCAAAACCTAGATATTTTTTTATCAACCTCAATAAAAGTATGGATGCCAAAATCTGACTATGATGGCTAGCATGCATCCCACTTTTAATTACTAAATAACCAAGAAAATTCTTAGACCAAACCTCGAAATTAAATGCTATTAGATTTAACCTTAGATTGAGTTTACCAACTTTTGAAGATTTGAAAATGTTAGTTATGCCGTCCTAAACACGTGAACTCTTGACCAATATGCCATCTATAGAAGCTTCAATATTTTTAGCCTAACATGCTTATCGAAAGTGTCATTGACCAACCTCTATTTCTTATCTCCAACAGTCTTCAATCCAAATGACATGACTTTATAGTAGCATATGTCTCTATAGATTTTGAGGATGATATTTCTATAACTCAGGCTTGCATTACTCATTTATTTTCTAAACGTTCAAACTTATGTGCTTGGTAACAAGTAAGTATTCTATTAGAAATATAAGACTAAATTCTCATTATTTACCAAGTATTCTACCATGGTTTCCTCTGCTTCAAACTCTTTTTGGCCAGCTTTTCCAACTAGGGTAGCTAGTTTATTCTCTCTAGAATGTTTTCCTTCATTCTCCTTATCCCTAGCTATACTTCCCATAATAGCTTTACATGTTATGAGAACTGTCCCAACTCTATTTGCCGTCTTTCTAGTGAACCTTTCCTATCCTTACCTGATTCCAACATCCCAAGAGGATTCTGTTTGGGAAACCTTGGCACTGGCTCGATATCTTATGAATTCTAGCTAGAGTATATGTTTTTTTGTTCTAACTCTAGTGCCCACCCATCGAGAGTCCACAAAGACGACCAAGCTCTTCCTCTTACTAGTATCTCTAAGGACAAGGCTATTGTTTTATATTCTAATATAACTGGTTTGATACAACGTTAATCAAACCCTTTATCTTCGAGTTATGAATCTAGGGTGGACTCAAGTAGTGTTTCATCATGGTTTTACCAGAATATAATGGTGATAGTCTATGAGGATGGTCAGAATTATGTGCTTCGTGATGTATTTCCTCTGATTGGTAGTCGAATCTCTAGGTTGGCAGATTTCCCAGATTTAGTTATGGTTACTGTGGGAAATATGCCTCAGTTTGCCAGCTCCGGTAGTGGTATTTCTGATTTGGTCTTAAGTTTGTGGGCTGATCTTGCTAAAACAATTTATGGCTTCTCTAGGGATTATGGTTTGGTCGTGTAGAAATTAATATTAAAGAGGTTTGTATGGAATGTATGAATTTGATAGTCTTTGGACACCAAGTGTTTTTCCAAGTCCCGGGCCACTCTATATCAATGAGCCTCATGGGCTTAGGTAATGATGGGTTTTGAATCAAAGGTCTCAAGCACGTTGTTGGTGTGACTCGGTCAGCTACAACTAAGGGTTTGGGCTTCATTGGTCTTGGCCCATAACCTAATATTATCCCTTATTCAAGAAAAATCCGTAATTTTGCTAATGCTGATTTTGGACAAAAAAATAAGAAATTTAAACAAAAAAAATTATATTTAAAACCAAAAACCAAATCCTCAATTTTCTAACCCTCCCTCTTTAAAACTCCCCTTCTACCCATAACTAGTTCTAAATTGAATATATATATATTTGAATCACATCAAATCAAGTTCCTCCATTTTTACCAATCTTTCGTATGCAAATATTGTTTTGGGTAAGCATGACAATAGATCTCTATTGGTCATCCGTTTTTGTCCTATCATTTTTATGGAAATTCCTTCACTATAAGAGAGTCTGTATTAAGTTAACCGGAGTCTTGGAAACTTTATATATTGGAATATTGTCTTACTCAACCTCTTAATGTCAATTAAATCAAGGTAAATATGGAGTCATTATGGGGTAAATGTGGTCTTATGGATTTTAAGATCCTTCATAAGGTTTATTTATTTTTCCAGTTTTGTATTGAGAATTTAGTGAAGAAGGTTGTGCACAAGGACCATTGGTACTTTAATATTCTTTTCATGATCTTTAGAATCTAGGAAACTTTGTATCGGCAAAAGGACCATTGGTTTCTATCGGCGAATAGTTTTCAACGATATAGGAACACAATCAACACAAACCAATCCTGAGACGCCTATGAGGTTTTGTTCGGCTAGATTACAGTTGAGCCCATCCAAAAGAAACACCAACAAATCTAAAAAAATTTAAGAGTCTGATTGAAAATAGTTGGTGGTGTGATTCATCATACAAGCAAAAACCAAGAACATTTAGATTCGCACAATAAGTGCATGATCAAGATTCGACAGTCTTTCTAAGTAAAAGTAGTAAGAGTCTCAAATATTACAAATATTGTAGTGCTTCCTCAACTCTCTCACGATGACTAAAGTGATTATTGATTAGAGAAAAAATCATTCAATAATATTAATCAGTCCGTCAGGCTGTGACTTGATAATAAATTTTGGAATAAAGATATATTGAACCGTCTAATCACACGTTATATCACACTTTTTTAGCTTGAGGAATCTTGTCTCGAAATTAAGTAAACTTATCTTTACATAATAGTCTTTATACTCCTATATTCCTCCCTCACAAGGAAAATATTTATAGTGCAGTCAGACACAACTAAATAAATATACAGATTTACTCCCGGCATAAGCTTATATAGTACCTTTTGGGATGATAAACGATATTTTATCCTATTAAAGGCTTCCTCACACTCTTCCTACCGGTGGAAGTGACTTGCCCATTATTACCTCAAACATAAAAGCACTCATATACATATTAACTGATGAACAAGTTCAATATCATCAATATTCGAGCCAAACCCTATTTTTTATGAGCATCAATGGGAGTATGGATGCCAAAACTCTGACTATGATGGTCAGCCTACATCTCACTTTTACTTACTGAATAACCAAAAAACTTCTTAGATCGAACTCGAAAACTCGAAATCAAATGATATTATATTTAACTTTAGATTGAGGTCTACAAATTTTTGAATATTTCAAAGAGATTAATTATACCATCATAATCATGTAAACTCTTGACCAATACGTCATCTATAAAAGCTTCAATATTTTGAGTCTAACTGTCTTGTCAAAAGAGTCATTGACTAACCTCTAGTTCGTATCTCCAAATTAGGTTAAGGCTACTGTGAGTAAGATGCCTCAGTTTGTCAGCTCCAGTAGTGGTTTTTCTGATTTAGTCTTAGGATTGAGGACTGATCTCACTAACAGCATTGATGGTCCTCTAAAGAGGAATTACGGTTTGGTCGTGTGGAAACTGATATCAAAGAGGTCTGTATGGAACGTGTGAATTTTTTAGTATTTGGTCACCATAAATTTTTCCAAGTCCCATGCCAGTCTAAGTCATTGAGCCTCATGAGATTAGGTAATGGACATGGGTTGTGAGTTAAAGGTCACAAGTAGGTTATTGGTGTGACTGAGTCAACTGCAACTAACGGTTTGAGATTTCTTGGTCATGGCCCATCACCTTACATTATCCATTATTCAAGACAAATCTGTAATTTTGGTAATGCTGACTTTGGCCCCAAAATCAAGAAATTTAAAACAAAAAATTATATTAGAAACTAAAAACCAAAAACCAAAAACCAAATCCCTAATTTCCTTTACAGGTTTATGAGGATTAAATATTCCTCCCAAGGTTGCACTGATGAAAATCAAGGAGGTGAAAATTTATGATGAGGTGGATTCCCCACCGAAGAGGATTCATCCCACTAACGATATCATTACTAGTATTATGGTCATATCCTCCGACATGATCATCGACTGATCCACTATAAGTTTAATTTTATGATTATTGCTTATTGGAATGTTCATAGGTTAAATCATCTTATTAGGTAAAACAAAACGTCATTGATTTTATTATTACTGATAATATATCCCTAATGATACTTGTGGAAACCAAAGTCTGTGGTCACAAAATAGATTATATTATAAAGATTGTGGTCATTTTCTGGCAACATCTTACGAACCACACCTCTCATCCCCTTGGTAGGGTATAAATTATTTGAAATCCTATTATTATTATTATTATTATTATTTCTTCTATGTTATCATATTCCACACAATATATTCACTAGGAAATGAAATGTCAATCTCTATTTTTTTTCTCCCGTTTTACCGTCATCTATACTTTTAAATAGGCTTTTGATTGTATTCCTGTATGTGATGACCATAAGGCCGTTGCGGCCTAAGATCATGGTTTTCCTTTGGCGACCTTTGGCGATTTCAATGCTATATAAATCTCTAAGAAGAGTATTGGCTCCTCTGATAATCGGTCTATGATAATTGATTAATGCAAAAATTGTTATCAGTGCGAGCTTAGTGACCTCCATTTTAGGAGGCTTCCATTTCACATGGTTTAACAAACAGCGCATAAATCCTATCTATTTTAAAATCAATTATGTCTTAGTTAATAATGATTAGGACGACTCATTCCTAATATCTTCTGCTTATTTGAGGTTCTTTTGATCATCAAGCCAAACCAAGTTACTCTTAACCTAAGGACCCCCATAAGCGTAAGAAACAATCATTCAAATTTTTTAACGTGTGGAAATCTCACCCTCTTTTGAAAGAGATTACCTCTAATAGTTGGAATCTTCCCACCAACTCTCACAGTATGAGTTTGGGCTCCGAAAAAACTACATCATCTTCATCTGGGCTTGCGAGTTTCCATTGATCAATCAAATATTTTCCAAGCCCAATCCAATCTTGCCGAAGACCTTCTCAATCTCATTGATCAATTAAATATTTTTCAAGCCCAATCTTGTCTTCCTCAAGACCATGTCAATCCTGATCTCGTCTCTAACAAAATCGTAGCATTTTCTTTGTATATCTTCCTTACCGGAGATGAATAAAATATTTTAAACAAATTCAAAGAAAGCTGGATCAAAATTGGTGATAGGATCACCAAATTATTTTACAATAGCATTAAATCTCGAATCTTAGGTAACAATATAGTCTTGATTTCTAATATTGATGGTATGTTGGTTTCCAACCCCGTTAGTGTTGTAAATATTATGTTGAGCTATCTTAAATATATTATTGGAACTAGACATCTCACGTGCTACCCTAGTTTTCCCAGGGTCTCAACTCTTCTCATCATTGGGGTCAATGATTTGGGTAAGGATTTTATGTCCAGTAAGGTAACATGTGACAAAATAAAAATTACCTTATTCAATATCGACAATAACAAATCCTTTAGGCCATATGGGTTCAATTCTAATTTTTTTCAAGCGTTTCTGGAATATTGTGGGCAATGGCATTTATAACATTCTCGAGTTTTTCAACATTAGAGTCCTTGACCCCTATTAGAATTCCCATTTAATTTCCCTTTTAAAACAAAAGACTCTCCCTCTCATGTCGTTGATTTTAGGCTTATTCCTCTTTGCAATGTGGTCTACAAGATCATCTCTAAGATTCTAACCAATATAATTAATATTCATTTTCTTACTTGATTGGTAAATCTTAATCGACTTTCATCTTCAAGAGAAATATTTTTGATAATATTATTATCTCTCAAGAACTTCTCAGGGGTTATTATACCAACTGCAAAGGCAATAGGGTTGCTCTCATAGTCCATCTTAGGAAAGCCTTCGATAATGGTCGTTGGCACCTCATTCTCGATATCATTGTTTTCATGAACTTCCTTGAAAAAGATTATCACTTCGATTATGAAATCTATTATTACTCATTCCTATAATATTATCATTCTCTTTATCCTTGTTGCAAGTCCTTTCTAGATTTCTCCACGGAAAAAGTAAAGATATAAATATTAATTCCATTGGGAACGTTATAAACTCAAAATCTTCATTATTTTGTCAAAACGATTTCAAATTCCTCAAACTTATAAAAGATGTTACGGACGACCTTCTCTCGCTTTCGGGTCTCAAAGCCACATCTTTCTTTCCAAGGTCAATCTCATCCTATGTAATGTCATAATTAATATCTTAGGGTACAATAAATGCACTATTTATGTGAAATACTTGGGCGTTCCTCTCCTCACTTGCCGACTCTCTCATTCGGATTGTCGTCCTCTTCTTCATAAAATTTCCTCGCTCATAGGCTCGTGGACCTCTAAGCATCCATCTTATATGGGTCGGCTCCACCTTATCAAATATTTCATGTGTGTTGAACAAGTTATTGATCCTCAATTTTCATCCTTCATTATAGGTTCCCCAAAGAGTTGGCCCAATATCTTCGTTGTTTCCTTTGGTCAGGTCCTGGGATGAAGATTTCGGGTGCTAATATGGCTTGATCTAATGTTACCGCTCCCATAATCGATGACGACCTTAGGATTCTTTACCTAAAAATATGAAATCAGGCAGTTGTCTTTAAACATATGTGGTCTTTTATAAGTAAGAATAATTATTATATTTGGTGTGGCTTGATCAAATGCAAAAAAAATCAAAATGATAATTTATAGGCTTTAGAACTAAGGTTCTCCCCTCTTGGACTTGGAGATTTTTTTTAACTTTTAGACCATTGCTTAATAATTTGTACGAGGTGACGACTGTTAATAGGGTTGATACCAATTTCTGGTATGATTCTTAGTTATTGTCTACCTCGTTGGTTATACATTATGGAGAAAACATAATTAATTATTCTAGGACCGACAAGAACCTTAAAGTCTCATACATCATTTAAAATGACCGTTGTAACTGGCGATCTCATATCATATCTATACACGCGCGAGGAATCATAAGAATATTCAAGAGATCAACAATCTCATTATCTCTCTTTCTCCTCATAATATCATTGTCAATGACGCGTACTTTTAGACTTCCAACAAAGTTCATTATCAAGGATACCTACAACGAAATTGGCACTTCCACCCTATGTGTCTGGTGGACCGGGTTACTATGACATAAGTATAATATTTCTCGAGATACAATTTTGAGTTGGCTTAAACACCCCACTGGATTATGTGTTATGCAATTCGGATTATTAAAATTGCAATCATATCATTTATAAAGATAGCTTCACTCATACTATTTGGTGTTTTGCCAACTCCAAACTAGGATTCATAATATTGTGAGGCGTCAAATTGGTATTCTTCTCGCAATCGACATCACTTGAATTCTTGATATACCGCGATTATATACCACATTTAGCGGGAAAAAATACGAGAATGTTTATTCCACTAATATCCTTTCCTTTACTGTTTCATACTGTATTCTTTCGAACCTTCGGTTCAAATTTTCTGATACCAAAATTGGCTGACAATGTGATTTCTTATCTTAGTTCTAACTTATTTGTATTGTTATATTGCTATTTTTGCTATGGCGTCTTATTATTCTTGCATTGTTTTTATTTTTATGTTTATTTTTATAATCCTTATATGGAGGTTTTTTTGTTTAGTAAACTACTTATTTCCTTAATAGTTTTGCATTCAGAAGAATGTTGTGACAATGTGTTATCGTTGATATAATCTGTATAGGTTTATCAAAAAATAAAAAATCACAAACCTAAATCACATCTACCATCTTAATTTAGCATGGACCGTTACATTTACTTCTGTTTAACTAACTCAATTTTTGAACTTAAAAATTTATTATTCCTAAACATATAGCATAAGGAAAACAAAAAATTATAGTCGAAATAAAAGATGATCTAAATAAAATTGTGACGAAAACATCCAAAAATTGGATCAAAATGGGTATGCAAAAGTTATATAAATTGTTAAAGAGACCTCAATTAGTATATGTATCTCTCTCCTAGGACCTTGGCCATTATCTAACCAAAAAAATAAAGTTGATTTTCGAAAACAAGATAATGATCTCAAACTAGTCAATCCAATTAACTTCAACTTTGATTCCAGTTCCGAAAGCAAACTTGTACAATTGTGCGGTGGTATGAACCTTCGTTATCAAAACAATTATAGAAAAACAACCTATAACTCAGTGAATACTAACCAAGTTAGAGTTCATAACACAAAATAATGTTAATAAAACCGTGATCACGGATTTAGATCGTCATTGTATCTGGTTCCGATTTCAAAATTTCTACCTATTTAAAAAAAATAGTTAAATTGTCGTGTAGAAAGAAAAGAAAGGCGTTATATAACGCTAATCTATTCTTAACTTGGATGATGGTATGGTCGCTATATATATATAATTAAGAGATGACATCTTTTGAGTTTTGACTCACGTTACTTATTGCGGCGGAGCCCAAGACCATAATCCGAAAAAACGATTTAATATTTTTTTTAAGTTAAAAACTTTTTAAAAAAATTTAAAAAAAAATAGTTTTTTAATATTAATAAAAATATGGTTGAATAGAATATTAGAAAATAATAATTCTTTTGTTACACCATTTTATATAGAATTAAGTTAGATAAATATCCAACTATTCTATGACACGATTAAATATTAAATTTATTTTTGTTGGATGTCATACTGGTTATATCTCATCCTCTTTTATTATATATCACTTTTAGTTTGGAACAATTTTATATATTTAAAAAAATATATAACTATAAATTGTTAGACGTTACACCATTTTTTTCCCTTTCACTCTTAATATAATCATTTCCCAAGTTATTCATTTTAAAAATCCAATTTTGTAGCAACATTAATGTATGTATACAAGTCTAATGGTATAGTTTTATTTTGATTTCCTTCTTTAACTGTGTATTTATTTAGGTTTAAATTTATGGCTTTTAAAATTTTGATTTCTCATAGTTTTAGTTGTTTGTTTGTTGATTTGTTGACTAATTATTGTTTGGAAGTGATTGAGCTAGGTTGACGATGCATTTTTGTGTAAAATGGTTAAAATTTAAAGAAGTTAGGATTTTAGGGTAAGTTTTTTGGTTTCTATTGTTCATCATAGATGTCGCACGACATCCCTAGAGTTTTTTTGCGTAATATGCGGGAAAGTGATTATATTTTTGTGAAACATCATGCGAAATTGATTATTTGTTTTGCACTTTTACGCGCAATTGTAGCCAATTTTCATATAGTTCATGTGATTTGCAGTAGTGTCTCTATTTGCTTTCGTATATATATTCGACTCGTTTTTTTTGTTTTGTGACGCTAATACACTACATATATTTCCGTAAGATTTGGAAAATTGTGTTTTGTTTCTCTTATACACTCATAACTCATTTTTTTTATTTTTTGTAGATATGGTTAAGACAAAGTCGACAACAAAGAAGGTAAGCGATTACTCACCCTTTCCCGTATCACTAAGGTCATGACCATCACGATAGATTATTAAGACTGATCTTGCATCATGTAGTTTGCAATATAATCACGTGAAACGTGTGTAAAGTCGTCAATTTCCGAGAGTACTCGTCAGAAAATGTGCAATAATAGTGTTGTACAGTCATTTTCATAGCACACCCTCAAGGATGTGTTCGTACTCACAAATCCACACGTACTGTTATCCTATATACATGAAGTAAGAATCATACAACATGTTCCATGATGATGTAAATTTATTTAAAACTTCGATATCTAACTAGTATTTCATATTGTTCATGTCTGACGCATTGTGGGTACAAAGAACTAACAAGGAAAGTATTACTTGCAGGATATTACTTGTCATCCATTATGATCGATGTTAAGGAGCGAGTCAAAAGATGTGACAATACATATGCATGCGCACAACTTGAACCTATCTATGAGGCACTAACTTTTGGCCGATGGGGCATTGATTTTTTTGGACCATTACCGATGGCACCCGACGGATGAAAAATGATAATAATTGCAGTGGATTATTTTTCCAAATGGGTAAATGTCGAGCTACTATCTGAGACGAGTGTACAGATAGGATTAATTTTATCATGTCGAGCATATGCTGTCGTTTTGGTGTTCCAAGGAGATTAACAATGGACAATGGTCCGTAATTTGATAAACATGAAAGGTTTTTTTTCTTCCCAAAGTATACAATAATATTTCTCAACACCCTTTCATCCGCAAGACAATGGGAAAGTCGAAGTAACAAATAGATGTATCATCGACGACCAAAAGAAAAACTTGGAAGGTAAAGTTAGAAAGTGGCCAAACTATTTTAGAAAAAATATTATGGGCCTACCAAACCATCCTTCGAACTGCAACATGGGATTCACTCTACACATTGATTACTGAGACAGATAATGTGACACCATTCGAGGCAATTCTTCCTTCATATCGTGTTGAATCCTATTCCAAAGAAGATAATGATGGAGGGAGACTGCATGACTTGATTTAATTGAGGAAAAACGAATGTGAGCGTAAGTAAACCTTATATATTATCAAACACTGATGAGAAACAAATACACGTCCATGGCAGACTACTAGACTTTAGAGTAGCAGACAAGGTCTTAAGGAACATTTTCTTATATACCAAGGAGAAACGACTTGGAAAGGTGGGACCTAACTGGGAAGATATGTATACAGTAACTGAAAAGGTGAAGCCCAGTACATATCGATTGAGAGATTAAGAGGGGAGGCCACTTTAACACAAGTGAAATATTGAGCACCTATATTGTATCTAGAGTAAACATGATGATCGATAGCATGCTCTTTCCTACCCTGGTGGCGCATGAATATTATAACGAAGTGCTTACGTAGCATGTTTGTGAATATAAACCCTTTTTGCCTTCTTAGGTTATTTTGTAGGATTCAGGGCTAATATTTTTCTTTATTTTTGGATCCAAGGGGTCTTCCAACACAATTTGATCAAAATTCAACTTTTATTATTTTTGGATCCAAGGGGTCTTCCAACAAAAGTTGGTAACATTAAACTATTTATATTTTTTGAATCCGAGGGGTATTCCAACAAAAGTTGGTGAACTTTCAACTATTCTTACTTTTTAATCTGAAGGATCGCTTCAGGGACTAGTTGGAGACTTACCACCTCCAACTAGGGAGAACACAAAGACACCATTTTTAATTCACAACATATAAAAAATACGGCAAGTGAAAAGAAAGTTACGATTGAAAAAAACACCCGAATTACAAAATGCCCTGACCACATAGGAACTTATTGAATAAGGTTACAATTATAAAGAAATTACACACACACAAAAGGAAAAAAATTATAACCATTGTAACCAAAGAAATTCAAGTGTTTTATGTTTAAGGGGTTCAGAGGAGCCTACCTCGGAAGAGTCATTTGAGGAGCTTCCCGTGACCTCAGACTCCATAGATGATCATTTGATGGATGACCCTTACTATCATGAAAAAATGACCCGCATGGCGATACCTTTTTGGCGCGATGTCCCAGCAACTACTTAGCTTCAATTCTGGAAAACGGTCATAGATATCCAAAATCAGAGCGGACTCTACATTGACGTTCAAGCTTCCAAATTTCTTATAAACTCGGTAGCATATGCAGAGATGAGAGCCTTTTTATCAGCCTCTGATTGTTCCTTCACTTGTCCCAATTTTTTGATAGCCTGCATATAAAAAGCTTTGGCTTTCTCATATCCTTCTTTAAGTACACAAATGAGCATGTCTTTTTCCAAGGAAAATACCAAAAAATTAGCCTGCTTATTATTAAAGTGTTCGTTCTCGGTATCCAACCGTCATTTCGAATTCTCAACATGCTCAAGCTGATTCACGATAGTCTTCTCAAGATTAGAAACCTCCCCCTCCAACCATTTAACTTTACCCTTTAGCATGAGAGTCTTTTGTTTATAGAAATATTTCCAAGCAGCCAGTAGGCGCACTTCTCTCTCAAACTGTGCAACATAGATAATAAGTCCGTTTATTTTTAGAGCAAGCATGTCATCTTGGTAAAGACCGAAGGCCTCCTCTGTAACTTTATGAGACACTAGAGGAGGTTCAAAGTGCTTGTCTTCGGAAAGTTGACTATCTTGCATAAGTCATCATAAAATACATCTTTTTCTTCCTCTAGGGGAAATTTTACTCATTTTATGTTTGAGGAGGACTTGGCTTAATATCTGAATCAGTAACCAAAATCCGTTCAAATAATGACGGGTTATCGTCCCCCGCTTTAACATCCACTTGAGGAAGATCTTCCTTTTTTATCTTATCACCCTGATTGTTGGGCGCTCGCTTAAGTTTCTTTTGTGAAGAATGATTTTTTTACGGCCTCTTAGATCCATCACATTTAACAACCATATAATTATAAACAAATATAAATTCAACCACTGTCTTGCTCTTTTTTTCTTCTTCAGCATTACTTTTGAGGATTTTGTGGCTTGAAGCCCTAGACCTAGCAGGAAGAAAGCTAGCGCATCAAACGCCTCCAACCTTTTCAGCAAATCGGTATTGCCAGGAAGTGTCATGAGTTGGTACAAATAGAGGTTTTATGTCTGATCAGCCCTCTAAAGGTGGCTCTTTGCCAACTTTGTTAGGGTGAAAAACCGATGGATTTGTTGGACCATGTAGTTTTTGCCCAAGCACTTAACTAGGTGAAACTCTCATCGAAAACCTATTTATGTACCTCAAAGGACCCATTCATCCTTATTTTATAAGGAAAAATGCGAATATTTAAAAAAGGAGTTGTTCAGAGAAGGAGGTAAATTACATTTGCTCTTCTATTTTAGAAAAAATAGCGTATATTGTCGGTAGTCTCTTCTCACCCAGTCTCCCATAGTCCCAAAATGTAGAATAATCTCTACTTTCATTCTTTTCAGCCTCTAGAAGGTCATTAACGACCTTGAATTTGCTCCATGGGGTAAGTGAGTAGAAGGGGATGTAAGACTTATTCGACATAATGGTTAAGCCCACGAACTATTCCATCATGAATCTGATGCCAGAGAGCCTCGAGGCCATGTTGCACGCCATTTGAGCCATATGTCCACCAGTTGGAAGAAGGTTACCATAATATGGTCCAATGAGAACCAAAGCCCATTAGCTTATGGTCTTGAACCGACAAGGGGATTTCTCCCACTTTGGGAAACCGAACCATACACAAACTATGGATTTCCCATTGGTATTTCAACTTGTTTTTCTTAGAGTCTAGCAAACACTGATAGTTCACATTGTAGCGCGGTGAGACGTTTATTCTCCACCTTACGAATGTTACTTTTGAGAACTGCAATTATCTCCGAAGGGATCTCCACATCAAACATATTTTACTTTCTTATGGAAGCCTTATTCTTTGTTGCTTGCACTTTAAATTCAACCCTTTGTTGGGTTCTTAAACTTGACTCAAGCCCGCATTCTGACCCGAAAAGCCCATGGATCATTAATTAAATATAAATACCCAAACTACTTTCATTAATGGGGGTAATCATAATTTACTGCTAGTACACACCTTAATTATCTCTCTACATTTCACCTTAAACATTAAATTCCCAAAACACTTTACAAAATTACCCTCGATCAGAATATAGCCCACACCAAATTGGCGATGACAGTGGGAGCACGAGGGTGCCTAATTTCATATTTAAAAACAACAAACAAAGTAGTTCGGATGTATTCGAATGCACAAAATATTCCACCTCCTGAGGTGGAAGTAGTAAAAAAAACAATGAGTACACTATTGAGGATCGCAATCAGTTGAGGGTTGAGATAGAGGCATTAAGAGCGCTAAAACAAGCAGAGAAAAGGGTTAAAAACATGTTGGTGCGTCGGTACTTCACCATACTGAAAATCCTAGAGAGAACGAACAGTCCCTAAAGACTCATATCAGCTCCAAGAAAACACATCGATCTAAGCATATGGAGAGCTCCACTTCGAAATCCTCAAGCAGCTCATCTAATGATGCAGAACTTGAAGAGTCTGTCTCCTCCAGCAGTGATGAAGGACGATCAAAAAAGAAAATAAGGCTTACTAAAAAGAATTCAAGAAAAAAAGATAGGCATGGTAGGCTCAAGAAATATCATGGGAAGATAAAATGTTCAACCGATCATCATATTGACTGTTTGCTTATTGATCCTTTTGCTTTCCAGTCCGAACCATGTATTTTTGCTACTCCAAATGAAGATATTGTGTTTAGCCATAGCAAAAACTGGAGGCAATCACCTTTATCTGCAAAAATACTCTTTAGACATCTTTCTAAAAGGTTTTCCAACTCTGATGGAAAAATACGATGGGAGCAAAGATCTGGACAACAATCTTGAGCAATTTAAGAATTTTATGATGAACTTTGACGATGACAACAGACTGTTATGTAGGGCCTTCTCCCAAACTTTCATGAGAAGTTCCCTCAAGTGGTATAATAGTCTCCCTTAGGGATCTATAATTGTTTTTGACATATTTTAGGTTGCCTTCCCGAGGAAGTTCATAGGAAGCAAAGAGCTTAAGGGTAATGGGGATACCATCATCCATTGCGCTCAGGAGCCAAATGAGTCTCTAAAAGAGTACATCAGCCGGTTTGTGAATACAAAGAATGGGTTAACAGACTCCTTTGAACAAGTTGCAATTGCTTCCCTCAAACAGGGTTTGAATCCGGGCAACTTAGCTGATTCAGTGGCTTAGAAGGAGGCTATGACCTGAGGGGAGGGGGAGGGGGAGGGGTTGTTCGATCAGGTTGGAAAACATATTAGTGTTGAGGAAACAAAGAAATCCATAGTGCCTCGCCAGATTAGGTATACCACTACAACATCAACACCCAAGCTGCAAATCAGTCCGGTTACAGATCAAAGGAGACTGGACAGGGATCTAACCGATCAAGGCACAATCAGTCCAACCAGAACCAAAACCAACAAGTTAAAGATAAAAGGGGACCTTGTGTAAACCTGAGTGGTTTGCTGAATTGGGGGAAAGCGTGGCTACAATATATGACAAAACAAAAAATGAGGTATGGTTTGGTTTATTTTAGGCTGAGGGTAATTTTGTAAAGTGTTTTGAGTATTAAGAATTTTAGTATAAAGTAGTGAGAGATTTGAGCAGCCTGGTTGTATTAAATGTTTATTAGCCATATTAATGAAAGTAGTAGGGGTATTTATACCCTTAATTAAGGACCCATGGGCTTTTGGGTCAAGTTATGGAACCGGGTCAAGTTTAAGGACCTATTTACTTATTAATCTGATTAGTACATAGCTTAGTCGAAAGATGTTTAGGTGTTTCTTTACTTTTGTCCTGTCCGGATAGTTCGGTGGCACGTTTATGTCCGAATTTCCCTTGTCCGGATAACACAGTGAGTTGTGACTGGATAATCTGAACTCATCAGTAGCCCATTTTTTAGGCCTTCTCAAATATCTTTGGCAGGACTAAAAAATTTACTTAGCCAGTGACGATTTTGTCCGACCTGCCTGTGCATCTAGTTCGAAGTTTTTCAGAACTAACTTCTTTTCCCAGAATTCTAAGAGTTTTCTTTTTGGATCGTCGAACACGTGTTACAAGCCGATTCGACCTACCAGCCGTTTTTCTTCCTAGATCGGTGCTCCCACTAAGCCTAGAAAGTGACCTAGGAATTTATTTTTTCACACGTCTGCGCCGTCATTAATCATTGCCAAACCTCTTCAACTCCTCCTAGGTAACAGTAAATTTTTTCTACTGATATATAATTCATTTTCACTATTCTATTATCTACATCACTCAAAAACTTTCTAGAGAGATTTTCACCCTTGTTTTCAAACTTGTTCTTGACTAGTGTTATAGTCATAGCCAGAAACGCTCTTGTGAAAGGTGGTTGTTTGAACTTGTCAGAGCTAGAAAAAGCAAGAAAAGTCGAAAGGGAGAATCGTATTGATGCTGGTCTCTCAGTCTCTCCAAGAGAAAAGTCTGGTGAACCACCCGAGGAAGCTGACCAAGGGTCATACTCATCCAGAAATCCAAAACCCAAACAGTTGTTTAAACCAAGTCTCTCTCCTCTCCCCTCAAGCTCTTCTGTTCAGGAGTTTCAACCCTCTATTTCCAAGGAAAAAACAGCTTCGAGTGTCAGAAAACCCTCCCCTTTCTTAGCCATGGAAGAGTACTAGTAAACTTTTATCTTTATTTTTTATGTTTTTCTTTTTAACTCATAAGTATTCCACTCCTGAATTATCTGTTACTTATTTTTTAGTGTTGCCGAAGGAGTTTAGCGGACACCTGGAGGAGAGGCAAACAACATGTGCCAAACTTAATGCATGGGCTGCGGAGCATTGGGGGAACGCCTTCCATAACTGCTTTACCACAGGTCGGAGGAACCTCACATGGGAAGAGCTAACAATGCCGCCTCCACCTGGTGTGATCCTTAAGCGAACGGAGGCCAAGGATGGTAAATTGGCCTTACCTTCCAGGGCCAAAGCTCCCAGCAAGATGAAAGGAAAGAAGAAGAAAGCTGCAGCAGAGCCAGTCCAGGCTGCCACAGAAGGGACTGGGTCGGGGAAACCAAAGGGAATCGATGTTGCCTTACTCCAAGTAGTAGAGGCTGAAACTGTTAGAGAGGCAGGAGAATCACAAAACCCACCAAAGCCTCTAAAAGAAGACCAGAAGAGAAAAGCAAGCAATGACGAGAAGGCTGCCAAAAAGAAAAAGGTGACCTTAGGAGAAGAAATAATTCTTCTTCATTTGGAGCTTCTACCTCCACCAGCCCCCTTGACCCCACTCTTGAAGAGAAAATTCCAACAGGTCTGCAGTCCGAATAGGGTACCGGAGAAGGAATTGATGGAGTGGACATTAGTGCCTTCCAAGACATTGATCTTTACTTTAACGATTCTGAGAAAGATGATTTTGCAGGTCCCTTCCGCCCTTCAAGCTCTTCCAACATGGTGACTTATAATGGTAAGTATTTCTATGTCTCCGGAGAACAAGATATTGTGGCCCTTTCCCTTCTTAGTCACATCCAACCAATGCTTGATCTGGGGAGACAAATGAAGAGTCAAACTACACTCATCAACACCCTCACTATCGACAAAGAGTCTTTGTCAACCAATCTTCTCAATGCTAATCAGAGCATTGAAGAACTGAAAAAAAAGATTGAAGCAATGAGGAAGGAAAATGAAGATCTATCAACCAAGCTTGCCACTTTGGAGACAGCCAGTACCGAGCTCCAACTTAAGTGCTCCGGTTTGGAAAATGATATCATAACATTAAGGGAAGACTTGAAGACCAAAGATGGTGTCATTCAAACCTTGTCCGGTGAGAAAAATTCTCTAGAAAATGTTGTGTCTAAGGTAACCTATGAGAAAGAAGACTTGGAGAAGCACCAGGAACAAACTATTTAGGACAACATTGATAAATATACCAATGAGGTAATAGACTCCTTGAAAACAAGATATGTTGAGGTTAAGTCTGACATGGTGCTTCTCTTCCATGAAACGTTTCCGAAGAGGACCCTTGGTCCCTTATGGAGATTCGTAGACTATAACGATATTCCATTTCATACCATGGCTGCTGATGACAAGTACAATTATAGCACTAGAATAGATTCCACCACTGATGAAGAGGAAGGAACTCGTGAGAGTTCGAGTGCCGAACTCAAAAGCCCCAAGAAAGGAGGTGATAAAGGACAATGCGAAGGGAACAGACCCTGAGGTTTTAAACATTTTTTTGTTTTCTTACTTTTCCGAACTACTAAAGTCCTTGGATGGCCAATCCATTTTTGTAATGTTATCCGGTTTGAGTCCGGATAAATATTTTTTTTAAATACTTAAAGTCCTTGGATGGCCAAAGCATATTTTGTAATTTGGTAATGTTATCCGGTTTCAGTCCGGGCGAGTTTATTTATCAAATCTTGCTTTGTTTAATACTTTCTTTCCTTTTAATTTTAACGGCTAATGTTTAAACAGTCCCAATTATTTCAGAAGTATTAAAGTGAGAGTGTTTAATATCTTTGATGACATGTGTTTAATGGTCATCACTCAACCAGGTTAATCCGATCTATCAAAGGTCCAAAGTGTTAAATCAAAGACTTGTACTTGAATAGAATTGTAGTTAAACCTCATCGAATATTTTAAGAAGGCATCATATTTTATTGAATTAAAAAACCGGACACCTCATTAAAACCTCCCCGTGCCACAAGGGTAGGAAAGAGTATGCCCCATAATATTTACATTGACATTTAACAAGTAAATATTTACACAAATTTTATTCTAGATATAACGTGAGGTGTTCAATATTCCATGGGTGCTTCAAAACCCTTCCTTCTTTGTCTTGAAGCCTATATGTCCCAGTCTTAAGCTTTTTGTAGACCTCATAAGGGCCTTCCCAGTTCGGAGCCAGCTTACTGAACGACTTTCCCTTAGTGTGTAAGAAACCTTTTCTCAAAACTTTATCTCCCAGTTGAAAATCTCTTCTCTTGATCTTGGAAGCAAATCTACTCCTCATCAAGCCTTGGTAGTGGGTTATTCTAAGATGAGCTTTAATCCTTCTTTCTTCTATTAAGTCCAACCGATTCCTAATTGCCATCTCATTGGCTTGTTCAAAATAGTTATGGACCCTGTATGATGGTAGGGTTTCTTCTATAGGAGTAATAACATCCATCCCATACACCAACAAAAGGAGATTTCTGTGTAGCAGTCCTAGGAGTAGTTTGGTATGCCCACAACACTTCTTGTAGACAGCTTGGCCACTTCCCTACAGCATCTTCTAAATTCTTTTTTAATCCGGACAAAATAGTCTTGTTTGCCACTTCAACCTGGCCATTTTCTTGTGGGTGGAAAGGAGAAGAGAAGCAATGCCGAATGCCCTTGGAGGCACTGAAATTCTCCATATCCTTGTTAACAAATTGTGGCCCGTTATTTGTGGTAATCTTTTGAGGAATCCCAAATCTGCAACATATATTAGATAAGATAAACTTTATCATAGATTTCAAAGTGGTTCCTACCAGAGGGGTTGCCTCTATCCACTTTGAGAAGTAGTCAATAGCTACAATAATAGTCCTGCGCCCTCCAGACTCCATTGGTAGAGGCCCAACTAAATCCAATCCCCAACGAGCAAAAGATATTGGCTCAGAATTAGACTCCATAGGCACTGCTGGCACATGAATTTTGTTGCCATACCTTTGACATGGATCACACTTTTTTACCATTTCTTTAGCATCTGCCATTATGGGTGGCCAATAGTATACAGCCAACAATACCCTCCGGATTAGTGCCATGTAGCCACAATATGCTGATCCTTCTCCATCATGTAGTTCGGACAAAACGACTTGGGATTCTTTGATCCGCATGAGAGGTCTGCTAAAGGATTTTTTTTTAGAAAACCTCTCTTATAATAAAAAAAACCACGAGCCTTGTGTTTAATTTTCCTTGTCATAACTTTATCCGGAGACAAAAACCCATCATAAATATATTGAAGAAGGGGAAATCTCCAATCTTTAGGTTGAACTACTTGTATACTCAACCTTTCCTCCTCTTCCTTGTTCTGATTTGATTGTATGGATGGGAATTCCTGTATATGGATTCAAGGATAGGACTCAGAGTATGCTATGGTTGCTAAGGAATCTGCGAGTGTATTTTTTGATCTAGGAATATGCTCATAGCAAACACTCTTGATGTTGGATGCCACCTCTTTAAGGATGAGTAAGTATTTGATCAGTTGTTTCTTCTTGGCCTCGGATTGTCCTTGAACATGGTGAATAAGAAGTTGGGAATCACTCATCAACCTAACTCTTTTATCCCCACATAGGAAAGTTAAGTTAAGATCAGCTATAGCTGCTTCATATTCGGACTCATTGTTAGAGACCCTGAATCCAAAGCATATAGTATGGTACATTTTATCACCATACGGAGAGGTTAGGAAAATTCCATCCCCACAAACCCTTGTCCTTGATCCACCATCAGTCCGGGCTACCCATTCTTTTTTAGTTTTCCCTTCTGAAACTTGTTTAGAATTCTTGTCCGAATGGAATTCTACTAAGAAATCAGCAACAGATTTAGCCTTGATAGCAGTTCGTGGGGCGAAATCAATATCATAATGACCCAAATTTACTGACCAGTTGGTCATCCTACTTGATATGTATGCTTTCTGAAGAATATTCTTTAATGGAAAAGATGTTCAGGATGGAATGAGACTGAAAATACGGCCTCATTTTTCTTGCAGCAATCACTAAGGCTAGTTTCATCTTTTCAAGCTTCAGGTACCTCTTCTCAGCATCTATCAGGCTCTTGCTGATATAGTACACCGGACGAGGGTAACTGTCCACATCTCTTACCAACGCTGCACTTATAGCATATTCTGACACAACCAAGTATACATAAAGTATTTCTCCTTGTTCGGGCTTGAAAAGGGCTTTTGGTGAAGATAAGTGCTTCTTTATTTCATCAAAAGCTTGGTTGCATTGTGGAGACCAATTGAAATATTTAGCACCTTTCAAAGTATGAAAAAACAGAGCACACTTATTCGAAGACCTTGAAATAAAACGATTTAATACAGCCAATCTTCCTGTCAGCCTCTGGACTTCCTTAATATTTCGAGGTGGATCCATTTTTAATAGGGCATTAAGCTGATCTGGATCAGGCTGTGTACCTTTCTCACTTATCACATAACCCAAAATATTTCCGGACTACACCCCAAAGACACACTTTTCTAGATACACCTTTAAATTCACCTAAGTCAAATTGTCAAAAGTCTCTCGAAGGTAAATTATGTGCAAATATTCTTCTAAACTTTTAACCATCATATCATCGATGTACACCTCCATATTCCTGCCAATTTGATCAGCAAATTCTTTGTTCACCAACCTCTGATTAGTAGCCCAAACATTCTTCAACCCAAAAGGAATCACCTCATAGCAATGGAGACCCCTGTCTGTAACAAATGTGGTGTGATCCTGGTCCTTCGGATCCACCTGTATCTGGTTGTACCCAGAGAAGGCATCCATAAAGGACGGCAACTTGTTTCCAGATGTTGAGTCCACCAACTGATCTATTTAGGGGACAGGATAAAGATCTTTTGGGTAAGATCTGTTGAGGTCAGTAAAATCGATACATATACGGCATTCCCCATTATGTTTCTTCACTACCACCGGATTGACAGTCCATAAAGGATATTGGGACTCCTTTATGTGCCCCATCTTGGTAAGTCGGTCGACTTCTTGGACTATTACATCAGTTTTTTCCTTAGAGAAAGCTCTCATTTTCTACACAATAGGTGCAACATCACTTCGGATGGACAACTTATGTGATATAACACTTGCAGGCACTCCGGTCACATCAGCATTGCACCAAGCAAAAACATGTTGGTTATCTGCCAAAATGGACAACAATTTATTTTTTAACTCTGGCGCCATATTTGAGCCAATCTTAACACTTCTACATTCTGCCAGAGAGTGGGTTTCAACTTCTTCAACAGATATTAAAACAGCAGGGGCCTCTCTGGGCTCATCAATTTCACCCTCTCCCTCAGAAGGACCCAATAACTGTTAATCTTCATTAACCCAAACTGCTCCAAAAGTTTTAGGAGCAAGTGCAGTTGCATAGCACTCCCTTGCTATCTTTTGACTACTCCGGACAACTTTTACTTTCTCTTGAACCGCATAATTCAAACATTGGTGGACCGTTGAGGCCACACCATGCATTCTAGAGAGCCAGGACCTCCCAAAGATTGCATTGTAGCATGTGAGGCAGTCTACCACAACGAATAACATTCTGTCCATCTTTTTAAAAGGCCCCTTGCCCAACAGAGCATTTGGAATATGAAAAAACCTGGTTAAATGGTAACATATCAATATAGTTTTACCAAATACAGTAATAGACACTGGATCGGCAAACCAGAATAATAAACAAAGAGATGTTTCGATATTGGTGGAGGTCGAGCTGTAAAAATTAAACACCGACGATGGATAACGCGCTGTACTAGGAGGTGCGATACACGGAGGAGACTGGTTCCTTGTATTGGTTCTATTGGATTACTTACTAATTTTAAGTCAAGGAGTGAAGTTTGTGTTCATTTATGCATGTATCATATGTTTTCTCAGTATTATAGCTTTAGGTATGTTTGGGAATATCAAGATTTTTCAATTTCTTTTTTGTATTTGCTTAATAACAGAAAAAAAATCAATAAATTGTTGACCATAAGTTGTGATTTCAGTGTATTGTTTTCTGTGCTTTGCAGTAATTTCGGAAGACATGTTCAAAGATGGATATGAATCCATTGTAAACATCGACATCTCCTTCCTAGCTATCAACGTAATGAGAAAGAATTATGTCCATGCATATACCGTAACTCACATGTATCCTTGTGTGATGTCTTAGAGCTTGTTTGGTCACATGGACTTTTTAGTAAGTAACAACATGCCCAGAGATTCAATTCTATCTTATTCCGGTTTCGTTTTGTTTTTAAGAATTATTTTTCTTGCTTCTTGTGATAAATGGTGATCCAAATGCAAGGATAGGATAGTTTATTTGAGACTGTGAGTATACAATTGGAAAGTTCTACTCTACATATTACCTGTAAGTTTACTTCTTCCGTCTTTATTGAATTCTGTTTTTTCAATGTCCAAAAATAAACCTTAATGTCTATTGAAAAACAAAAATGAAATAATACAAAATGAAACTAAACATGGTAGAACAAAAGTACATAATTTTAGAGTACAACTACCCACAAGAACTTAACCATCATTAGTACTTTTTTCTTGTTAAGAAAGTTTAACAAACGCAAAGCCTAATTTCCCATCAACCCTGTATGCATATAGTTGAATTACATCACCTACTTGGAGCTGATTATCTTGCTTTATCTTTTTCCATATATCATTCAACACGTAAGATGAATTTTCTTTTTGATGTTGAGTAGACGGCTTTTTCAAATTCCACATCTTAAGATTGATCTCCGAAACCTTAAGATATGGTTCGATAATATTCACCTGCATGGATTGCAATTCACGTTTTTTATCCACTTTTGGGTGTTAAGATATGCAACTTCATCGTCCATCTGAAAATCAAATTTCACCTGATTTAAGGGAATTGACAATCGATTATGATTATCAGTCAATTCAGTCTCGTACAACCGTTTTTAGATTACCAGTTTTGCACCCGACCCTTCTCCAATGACACTTCTGAATATTTCGGGTAACTCTGGATGAGGATCAGGTCCAGAATTTTTGTGCATTTTTGTTTTTATCAGCAGGGTTTGCTTTCTTCTTCTTTCATGTTTCTCGAACAATAGGAGACCAAGAAGAAGGAATCTTGAACCTAATTTGGAGAGTGTTTTTTTCATTCTTTTCGGGATCATTATGTTTTTATGTTTGAAGCAAGTCTAGTTTTTTTCGGCCGTAAAATTGATGCATCAGAAATTTCTCACCAGATTCACCACTGAAAGTCGCTATCATTTCATTTTGCGGTTTGCTCTCTATAGTTTTAGCCACTGCTTTCATGCTTCCTGCATTAATTCTATGACTTTGTACGGATCCAATATGCAATTTAGCATCCTCTTTATTCATATCTTTCATGGACCTCGGCGCGATAGAAAGTTCAGCTGTAGAAGAATTCCTTGAAGATTCTTTAACAGTTGGAACAGGTTAATTAGGAGCAGTGACGACCAAAGATTATAATGTAGGAGCGTCTTCAGGGTTTTTTAACTTCTCTAATTTATCTCGGAATAACACAAACCGTAACGATTGCAGAAGGTGGTCTGGCTTGAGTTTGGTGACTGCAGAATGGCCAAGTTCGATGTTGCATTCTGGACAGTGGTGCTGGTACTCGTCCTCTACCCATTTACGTATGCATTCATGACAGAAGGTATGGAGACAGAAATTGATGGTAGTAACATCTTTGTAAACATTGTCACACAAATGATATTTCATGTGTGATGCAAGCTTAACTAATCCTCCTCTCTGGATCACTCATCTACATCTCTCCCAAATACGCAGTCCCGAATTGGTTGAAGTTTATACTGTTTTAGGATAATGATGAGTAAAATAATTTGAGATTTTATTAACGATACTTTTATGATAAAATAGCCTTTGTAACCGTTAAAAATAAAAATATTCGTATCTTATGATTTAAAGCTTAAGTGTTAGAAATTTTATTGTTAATATAAAGATTAGGCTGATTTTGGAATTTAAAATATAGCACAGATTATTAGATACTATTGTTAATATAAAATCTAATATATTCCATTGAATTTGAAATTTAAAATTTAAAATTTAAAATTTAAAACTTAAAACTTAAAATATAAACATAAAAAGTTACTTTGATTAGTTTTATCGGTTTATAATACAAAATTTCCTTGTTATAAATCTGTATGTTTACTTCAGGGTTTATCTTTCTGATTTACGAGGCTAGCTCACACATGTGAGCTAGCAGTCCTCAACAATGGCTGAGCGGACGGAGAAAGCTTTTCTGAAGCAACCAAAGGTGTTCCTCAGTTCAAAGAAAACAAAGAAAGGAAAACGGTAAGGTTTAACGTTATTATTGGGAAGTGCAGACCTATTTGAAAGACGGTGAAGTTTAACGTGTTGAAAGTTATTCCTGTTGGTTCATCCGGTGGCAAGAAGAAGGTATTCAGGTATCTGAGGATAACATATCAAAACTATGGCATTAATCATCAACGACTTTGTAGTTTTGGTTTCTGCTAGCCAATAATGTGCTTTTCAATATGTTTCAGTGTTGAAATGCTATGGTAGTTTGCTTTGAATTAGTGTAATATAATTTTGATCCTTAACTTCAAAAAGGAAAAAAAAAGTTTGTATGCTTACTCTTTAGAAGAGTGTGATCATAACAATTTAAATATCTGCATAACGATCATAAAAAATATGTGGGTTTCGTTTTGCAGAAAATGATAGTGCATTGTTATGCTTGGGTATATATATAATATAAATTTTCAAATTAATTTGTTTTTAAAAACTGGTTTATATTTCCTTTCCATTTTATGTTCAAAATTACATATTTTAATTTTGAAATCGATAAAAGCAATGTAGAATGCAAGTACCAAGTCTGAACATAGTATTATGTCTCTTAAAGCGCTTCGGCCTTCGTCTAAAATAAACTAATATACAAAGGATAAACATAACCGTAGTCTTCAAGCCTTGAAGAACTTCGACCTTCATAGAAAAAATGATAAACCTGAACATAATCTTCAGCCTTTAGAAGAGATTCGGCGTTCATACAAATATATAGAAAATAAAATAAAAATGTAAGACTCAGAATAATACTCAACCTCAAGGGGAGCTTTGATCCTAATCCAAACACAAAAAATAACAAACATCAATGTAAGTACTTCAGAGAGTTCACATACATTATTCACAAAAGAAGAAAAATGTTTTGTTATTTATAAATATAATTCAAAAATAGATTTTACATGGTTCTTATTCAGATCATTACTTTTTCCAACTGATCGTTCCAATTGGAATAACAGGACACCATCTAGTACAATGTGTTTATAAAACACAAGTTATAACAAAAACAACTATATGATTTTTTTTCTCAATATTTTTCCAAAATACATAAAGTTGTGCAAACTAAAACTCCTAATAAATCGATTAAAAAGGAAAGAAGAACGAAGAAAGAAAATGAAAATTTTATAAAAGGCTAAAGAGCAAATAACCAATAATAGTTCACAAATCTTGGCCCAGACACGACTAAGTTCTCATATCTTTTTATTTTATTCTAATTCCTTAAATATTTTTTATATGAATCTATCTGTTCTTTAAATAGTTTATGTTCCTCCCTCCCAAGGACAATATTTACAGTGCAGTCAGACACAACTAAATAAATATACAAATTTACTCCCGACATAAGCTTATATAGTATCTTTAGGGATGATAAACGATATTTTATCCAATTAACGGCTTTCTCACACTATTCCGACCAGTGTAAGTAGCGGGTCCCTTTATCACCTTAAATATAAAAGCACTTATATAAGGATTAAAAGATGAACAAGTTCAATATTGTCAATATATGAGCCAAAACCTACTTTTTATGAACATCAATGGAAGTATGGATGCCAAAATTCTGACTATGATGGTCAGCCTACATCCCACTTTTACTTACTAAATAACCAAAAAACTTCTTAGATCGAACTCGAAATCAAATGCTATTAGATTTAACTTTAGATTGAGGTCTACCAAATTTTGAATATTTTAAAGAGATTAGTTATACCGGTCTAATCATTGGAACTCTTGACCAATACGTCATCTATAAAAGCTTCAATATTTTCAGCCTAACTGGCTTGTCGAAAGTTTCGTTGCCCAACCTCTAGTTCGTATCTCCAACAGTCTTCAGTTCAAATGAGATGAATTTATAGCAACATATGCCTCTATCTAATCTGAGGATGATATTTCTATAAGTCATGCTTACATTACTCATTTTCTTTCTAATCTTCTCAAACTTTTGTGCTCAGCAACAATTAAGTATTATATTTAAAAAACTACGACTAAATTTTGATTTCTTACCAAGTATTCCACCATGGTTTCTTCTGCCTCCAACTCTTCTAGACCAACTTTTCCATCCAGGGTGGCTAATTTCTTCTCTCTAGAATTTTTCCTTCATTCTCCTCCTCCCAAATTATTCTTCCAACGGTAGCATTGCATGTTATAGGAACAGTCCCAACTTCACTTCTTCGCTATTTCTTGATAAATTTGAATTCGTCACCATAGGTCGTCTCACTGGTGAACCTTTAATATCCTCACCCGATTCCAACATCCCAGGAGGATTTTATCTAGAAAACCTTGGTAGTGGCTCAATATCTTATGAATTATGGCTAGAGTATGCTTTTTACCGTTCTAACTCTAGTGTTCATCTATCGAGAGTCCACAAAGACGAACAAGCTCATCCTATTACTGGTAGCATTAAGGAATAGACTATTGTTTTATATTCTAATATATATTGTTTAATACAACATCAATCAAACCTTTTATTTTCGAGTTCTGGCTATAGGGTGGACTCGAGTAGAGTTTTATCAGGTTTTTACCAGAACAAAGTGGCGATGGTCTATGATGACGGTTAAAATTATGTGTTTAGTGATGTACTTCCTCTGATTGGTAGTCGGATCTTTTGGTCGATGGATTGCCCAGATTTGGCTAGGGTTACTGTGGGTAAGAGGCCTCAGTTTATCATTTCCGGTAGTGGTTTTTCTGATTTGTTCTTAGGTCTACGGGCTGATCTCGCTAACAGCATTGATGACTCATAAAGAATAATTACGGTTTGGTCGTGTGGAAACTGATATCAAAGAGGTCTGTATGGAACGTTGAATTTGATAGTCTTTGGTCACCATGAGTTTCTCCAAGTCCTAGACCAGTCTAAGTCATTGAGCCTCATGGGATTAGGTAATGAACATGGGTTGTGAATCAAAGGTCATAAGCAGGTTGTTGGTGTGACTAGGTCAACTGTAACTAAGGGTTTGAGATTTCTTGGCCATGGCCCTTCACCTCCTATTTTCCATTATTCAAGACAAATCTGTAATTTTGGTAATGCTGACTTTGGCCCAAAAATTAAGAAATTTAAAACAAAAAAAATTATATTAGAAACCAAAACCCAAAAAAAATCAAAGGAGGACGAGCGATGGGTAGAGGAATCCAACATGGTTGGTCATGCATGCAGTAGTATTAGCATGTTGAGTCACCTCCTAGTTGGTTTGGTCGACCGTGGGTGCAGTCTTCTGGTGAATCACCATCATATTGGTCTGGTTGACTATGGGTGCAGCCAACTCCATTGACACTAGTATCATGGTTACATTACTACTCTCATCCAGCCAAGTTTCTGATCCTGTAAAGATGTCGAGATTTGTTTTAAGTATGGTTACCAATCTGAATTGGTGTTCTAGTTATCACACAATATCTTTATATACTTATCCAATCTCCCTTGACATATTTATCGAGTCCCACTTCAAACCGCGTAAATCAATCATAATGTTGAAGCATTACTAAAATCTTCACAAGATAAATAAACACCTAATAATACTACTAGATAGACCTTGTTCTATTAAGTAAACTACGAAAGAAAAATTCAACTCCTTAAAAATTTGAACAAAATATTAAAGCATCTAACATAATTTGTGATTATATAAAGTTTGATATGCTTCTTAGATAGATATAAATACAATATTGGATCTCATTTTTAAGCGTATTTTTTCAAAAGGTGAACTACCTATAAATGTTCATTCAACTTTTTTATTATCATCTAATATCTAAAAATTGCAAACTACCAATAGATACTACCAATAGATACATATACCATAAAAATGAACAGTCCTCATTAGTATAAATAGGGTGTTTTAGGTTGAATTTTTTCCCCTTTTAAACCAAAACATTTCAGTACACACTTCCATTTCAAACCCATTCAATGCAAAAAACCACAAAACCTAAAAAAACTGAAAAAATCCGACAAAGACTTAAACGAAACTCCAACGAACCATCTAAGACATCGGAAGTGCTTCTTTATCATTTTGAAATAGTGATTTTGAGCTTGCTCTGCGTTTGGTCCACCAGTATAACCAAAGGATAGGTACTCATCATACCAGTTATACGTAAAATTACTGTATTTTGATGGTCCTTGTCAATTAGGTTTTGTATTTCTAACTATATTTTTTTATGTTGATAGTATTTCGATGGTGTTTGGCAACTAAGTTCTTAGTTAAACTTAAATTATTCTTAGGTGATTTCTAGGGTATCTTTGATCATTCGTACTTTCTAATTTGTAGACATAGGGTTTCAGAGTACATTCTAGGATTCTTAGTTGCATATAATGTATTATATGTTATAATAAGTTGTAATGTATTGTCTGGTATCCCTTGTTAATATTTTCAGACTCCATTTTTGTTTGTTTTCAACGTTCATGCAAGATATGAACCTATAATCGCATCTTCTTTATCTGGAATACACTAGATTCGTATCTTCTTCATTTGTCATACACATGAAATGCATGTTACGTTTCTTGTTTTGCATTGCATGTTGGGTATACCCAAACTTGCATGGTTGGTAGCACTAGACTCTCATGGTTGGTAGCACTAGACTCACATGGTTAGTAGCAATAGATTCGCATGGTTAGTAACACTAGTCTCATATATTTGACAGAACTAGAATAGCATGTTTAGTATACCCAGACTCATATATTTGGTAGCACTAGACTCGTATGGTTGTGGCTTGTTTAATGAACCTATGTTGAATCTTATTTTTGCAGGAAATTATATCTCTTAAAGCTTGTTTCTACATATCTGGTTTAGTTAGCATCCTGAATCTAATGAAAGAGAAGAGTAATATTATTACTACCGAACACATCATGGCTGCGAAGGAAACCCCTTTCAGTAATTGGGTCCAAACTGGTCAAATTAACGACCAATGACGTCAAGACTGTTTTTGGACTGAAACATGACAATGAGAAAATTATTTTGAACCACGTCGGACGATTCAAACTTTGCCACACCGATGGTGCAGAAAAAAATTCAAGGATCATGAGAACATACTTCATGGACAGAAGTTCTAGAAACGTTGGCAAAAACAAAACCAATTAAAATCAAATAGTTTGATAAATATATGTCTCTATCTTTGGATTTTTTATTTGTTTACACTGAAACGAATGTTTAGTATAGCTAGAATCGTATATTTTTATTTATAGTAGAAATGCATGCTTAGTATACCTAGAAATGCAAATTCTGTAAAACTAAACCGCATGTTTGTTTGTAGTAAAATCGCACGTTCTATAGCACTAGAATTGCATATTCAGTAACACTAACTTCACATGGTGTGTTATATTATACATGAATCAATAGAAAAGGGCATTAGGGTAGGTGGGGATCATGTTGTGAATGATGTGATTGTTTTATTGATAATGTTTTGCTCTACCTTATATTTAATATCAGATGATATACTAGGCTGGACAACGGTTTATTATATTGAAGACCTTGAAAAAATAAAAAAACTATGATTGGTCTAGACCAATAAAAGATAAATTTCTTTGGTCAATTAAAACTTGTATCACCGAAAAACCAGATAGAGTTATCAAATGTATTGCACTTTTAATGGTAAGAATATTGCCACATAATTAAAAATAAATAAATAAAATATTTGATGGTATTAATTTAGTTTGTGATGCATCAATTCATCATGGAGCACACAACCATTATACAAGTACAAACAAGTTCCAACATGATCCAAATATTCTACAAATGATGGGATTGGAGTCTAAATCATCAACTATGGATATGATTAAAAAGATAAACCAACGCAAAAATGATGAGGTATCAAATATATATGTTTGGAACATTATTTTTTATATAGAATTGCATGGTCATAATCGTTAGTCTCGCATGATGTTTATTGCATTAGAACCACAAGGTATGTAGCATAGAAATCTCATAGTCATAGTTAGTAGAACTAAAATCGCATGTTTGTAGCAATCGCATGGTGAGTATCAGTAGAATCGTAAGATCAACAGATAAGAAAACGCAAGGTCAGTAAGAATCTCATGGTCAGTTTGGTAAGTCTTCCCGTGTTGTTTTGAACTAGACAAATATTTTACTGAGCTGTTTATCATTGGATAGATTTTATAGGGTGAGTTAACACTGACAACATATGAAAGAAGATCATTTGGTGGGGATAAAGCTAGTGGAAACCCATATCTTGTATCAGATAAAAAGACTAGGAAGAGTACTAAATTTGTAGGGACAAAATAAGCAGAAGGTCATCACATTCCAGGCAACCCCAACCCAAACAAACCAGCCACAACCAACAGTGAAACACCAAACTGGACATCCTTAAGTGAAACCGGAAATTTGGAGATGATTTTGATGATGATTTCATCATAAGTGCTTTCATTCACAAATAAAGGCAGACTTTAACACCCTCCAAGAATACTCCAACGCCCTCAAACAAAAGAATTGCATATTAACAATGCCTAATCTCGCATGAATATTTTCAGACATCTTGCATATGCGATATGTATGATATTTTCAACCATCTCCCATGGTATATACCAAACGAATTACAAGTCCCAGCAAACATATTTCCTACTAGTCTCGCATATTTATGTGAATGTATATTGCATGTCAACATACACATAAATCTCATCTTCTTTCTCGTTAACTCACATCTTCAAGCAGACACATACCTAGAAACTCTAAAATTGACTCCAAGTATAGTTCACACTATAAAGAGAATTACTAACTAAATTAAATACATTATACAAGAAATTTATAACTTAGTACCAAAACAGATGAAAACATACTGTTATAAAATTGGTTTCTAAAAACAAAATAAAACAGACGAATATCTTCTGATTCATAAAGCTGAGATTTCCAGTGAAATTGTGACTAGCACCTGGTGTGGATTATTTTCGACGGAGGGTAATTTGGTCAGATATTTTGTGGTGTTTCAAAGGTATTAAATGTTTAAGTGTTTTATAGTGAGAGATTTAAGCTGCCTGGTTGTATTAAATGTTCATTACCCTCATTAATGAAAGTAGTTGTGTATTTATACCCTTAATTATGGGCCATATGGGCTTTCGGGTCAAACTTATGAAACCGGGTCGATTCCAAAAACCCATTAGTTTATTAAGCAGATTAGCAATTAGCTTAGTCAAAATGTGATTAGTTATTTAGCACTTTTGTCTTGTTCGGATGGTTCAGTGGGTGACTTTTGTCCGAATTGCCCCTGTCCGGTTTCTACAGTGAGTGGTGAATATTTCTGGACTCATCAATAGCCCCTTTTTTAGGTTTTGTCGAAGGCCTCTGGCAAGACCTAAAAAATCCTCTTAGGAACTTGCAACATTCTCTGGATTGTCAGTTCAGCTCAGGATTTTTCTGGACTAAAAAATTCTCAAAAGTTTAAAAGTTTTGCTATGGATCGTGGGACACGTGTCGTCTTTTGATTTGCCTCACCAGCTGTTTTTCTCCTAGAACGGCACTCCCACGAATCCCAAAAAGCAACCTCTTCATTTAATACCCATGACGTCAGCGCCGCCTTCAATCATTACTTGTATCTTTTCGTATTCTCCTAGGTATTTGGTAACTCTTTTTGTCTTACTAGTATAAATTTCTTCTTTTCACTGTTTTACCATCTTTATTACTCTCTCATTTCTTCATCTCAAAGTTTTCACTTCTCTTCTCAAAATTCTTTTGGTGTAGGTTTATGTTCACGGCAAGAAACGCATTGGTAAAAGGCGGGTGGCTTAATCTTTCGGAGTTATAAAAAGCGTAAAGGGTTGAGCGAGAGAGGCGTATTGTTGCGGGTCTTCCAATTTCTCCAAATGATAAACCCGAAACACCATCTTCAGAGGCTGATCGAGGTTCATCTTCTGCCAGAAGCTCCAAACCTAGACGGTTAATTCAACCAAGTCTTTTGGCCATCGTATCAGGCTCCTCGGTTCAGGAGTCACAGCCCATTGTTGAACGGGAAAAAGTCGTATCAAGCACAAGGAGACCCTCTCCATTTATAGCCATGGGGTCAGATGCTGAGAAATCCCTAGAAAAAGTTACCCTTCGCCGAACAAGCCGCTTAGTAAAGGGTCAAATTGTTCTTTCGCAGTCTAAGTCCTTGAAATCAAGGCCTCCTAAGTTTGAGGCCAAGGACAAAGCTACAGAATCAGGGGCATCTATGAGAGTCCGAAAGGATAAATCCTCTCATCCGGAGGCCACTGGAACTAGCTCTTAAAATGAGCCCTCCGGACCTGAGCCCCAGCCGGACACCGGACCCTTAGGAGAGGGTGATGCTCAACCGTCTGGACAACTTACAGAGCTTGCCACCAGTACTCCCCCACCAACAACAACTAACAAACCTTCCACGGTGATGGAAGAGGTGATGGAGGACAGTATAGAAGAAGCCCCATTTGAGACCGACGTCTCCGGACAGACAGGGAAGTTTCCACCGACAAAAAAGGAAAGGGTAAAGAGAAACTGTGTTTGAAACACCCGGACTTGCCGGAGTCCCGGAAGGAAAAATGGGACCCTGCTTCCACAAGGTGAGCGTGAAGTATCTGCTGGCCATGCAGAATATCAACTATGTCTACACTCACACTGCTGAGTTAGGCCGGATTCGGACGAAGTGGGGGATCCCTGAGTCTATCAAGGTGAGGATACCGGTCACCCCGGAGAACCCAATGGACTGTAAGCTGAGCGAGATAGTCATCTATACGGAGTTGTTCAACTGGGGGCTCAGATTTCCATTGGACCCAGAGATTTTCAGATACTTTCATCTGATAAAGCTTTGTCCAAGCCAGCTGAGTCCCAATGCTTGGTACACCCTCATGGCCTGCATTATGGCCTCTAGGCTCTCCGGAATACCGCTTCCAATGGAGCAATTCGCTGTTGTGGCCAGCCTTTGCAAGAACCACGTCATCCCTTTCTATCACTACAATATGGGAGATAACTTCAAAGTGATGGATGATTTGCTTGAATCAGAGAAAAATTGGAAGACCCAATTCTTGTTCATTAGTGGGGCTTGGGAAAACGCGAGGAAAATCAAGGTTGGTGTCAACCCTAGCATGCTCACCAGCAGATGGAAAAGTTCAGGTAAATATTTAATCATGCTTGTCTTTCTTTTCTTATAAAAAATTTCTAAACTGCTCTTCATTTTCTTTGGGTAGTGCGGCCGAAGGAGTTCTCCGACTATGTGGATGAAGAGCAGACAACTTGTGCCAAACTGAACACTTGGGCTGCTGACAAATGGGGAAATAGTTTCCACAATTGCTTTACTTCTGGAAATTTAGTGAGGTCCCATCTCTGGAACACAACTGGCCGGAGAGACCTTACCTGGGAGGAATTGACCACACTACCTCCTCAGGGTGTCATCCTGCAGAGGACAGAGGAGAAGGATGAGAAGCTGGCCTTGCCTGCCAGAGAAAAAGCCCCAAATAAGATGAAAGGCAAGAAAGGTAAGAAGAAACAAGATGCAACTCAGGTTGCTCAAGGTGGTGTTGAGGAGATCGTCCCAGCAAATCAGGAAGTGCAGGGCCAAAGGGGAATCGATGCTACTCTACTTCAAGTGGTTAAAGATGAGAGTATCAAAGAGGCAGGTGGACCTCCAAAATCTTCAAAAGCTCCCAAGAAGGATCGAAAACGGGGAGCAGATGGTGGAGATAGGGAAGCCAAGAAGAAGAAAATCTCCTCGAGGAATGAAGTCTCTCTCCGGCCTTCGGAGTCTCTTCCTCCGACCGTCGGAGTCTCTTCCTCCGGCCGACCCAACAGACCCCACATTAGCAGAGCAAATCTCAAGTGATTTTCACACCGGAGAGGGTACCGGAGGGAATATCAATATTGATGGAGTAGACATCAGTGGCCTCCAAAATATTGTCCTTTACTTTGGAGACCTTGAAAAAGACGACTTTCCTGACCCCTACCTTCCTCCAAGATCCTCAAACATGGTTACCTTCAATGGTAAGTCTTTTTCTGTTTCAGGGGAGAATGACATGGTGACTCGCTCCTTGTTGATCAACATTCAACCGGTGCTCAACCTAGAGAGGCAAGTGCGAAGCCAATCTACTCTTATCAATTCACTTAACGCAGACAAAGAGAGCTTATCTAACAACCTCCTTAACGCCAATCAGAGTGTTTGAGGCATTAAGGAGAGAGATCGAGGAGTTGAAGAAGTGGAAAGAGAACTTGGCCACCAAGTTGGCCACTTTGGAGATGGTTAACACAGAACTCCAAACTAAGTATTCTGGCTTGGAGAAGGATCTCTCTGCTTCGAATGAGGAGGTGAAGGCCAGGGACAATGTCATCCAAACCCTAACCGGTGACAAAACTTCTCTCGAAGATGTTGTGTCTAAAGTCACCAAGGAGAAAGATGATTTGATAAAGGAGCAGGAGAAGACAATCCAGGCCAAGATCGATGCATACACCAACAAGGTGATAGATTCCCAAGAAGAGAGGTATGCCGAAGTAAAATCTGACATGGTCTTGCTTTTTCATCGAACATTCTCGAAGAGGACGCTTGGCTCTCTATGGCAGTATTTGGAATACGAAGACCTCCCATTCCACAATATGGTAGATGGTGATAGGCACAACTATTCCAGTGGTTATGATGATACCACTGATCAAGAAGAAGGGACCGGAGAGAGCCCCAATGATGAACCCAAAGACCCAAAGAAGAAACAAGACGAAGCAGGAACATCTAAGGGAGTCCAGCCCTTAAATTTTAACTATCTTCTGTTTTAATTTTATCCTCATGTCAGACTAAAGTCCTTGGATGGCCAAGGCATTTTTGTAATCGTGTCTGACTCGTGCCCGGATAAGTCTTTTCTTTTTTAAACTTCAACGTCCTTGGATGGCCAAGGCATTCTTACATGTTTTAATATCATTCCCCGGTGCTAGCTGGGCAGTTTTATTTTGCACAATTCTTGCCTTGTTTTATGTTTGCCCAATCTTGATGGCTGATGTTTAAATAGCCCCTAGTTATTTTACAAGTATTTTAAGGGGAGAGTGTTTAAATTCTCCGATGACAAATGTTTAAATGGTCATCATTCCACCAGATCAATCCGATCTGTCAATGATACTTAGAAGATTTTAAAGAAACTATCGATCAAGCCACTCCGAAATTTTTAAGAAGGCATCAAATTTTATTTAAAAACCCGGACACCTCATTAAAACCTCCCCGCGCCACCAAGGTAGGAAAGAGTATGCAACTTTCATTCTAAATACAACCGGAGGTGTTCAATGTTCCAGGGGTGATTTAAGATCCTTCCATCTTTATCTAGAAGCATGTATGTCCCAGGATTAAGCTTTTCGATGATCCCATAGGGTCCTTCCCAATTTGGAGCTAGCTTGCCGAACTGCTTCTCCTTAGTATGTAAGAAGACTTTTCTCAACACTTTATCCCCTGGTTGAAAATCCCTTCTTCTGACTTTTGAAGCAAACCTTCTTCTCATCAATCCCTGATAATGGGTGGCTCTAAGGTGAGCCTTAACTATTTTCTCTTCTATCAAGTCAAGTTGACTTTTGATTGCCACTTCATTAGCCTGTTTGGAAAAATTGTGGACTCTGTATGATGGAAGAGTTGCCTCTATAGGAGCAATTGCATCCATACCATATACTAAGGCAAACGGGGATTCCTGTGTAGCAGCTCCAAAAGTAGTCTGATAGGCCCATAGCACTTCTTGTAGGTAGCTTGGCCACTTTCCAGCAGTCCCTTCCAAATTCTTTTTAAGACCGGACATAATGGTTATGTTTGCCACTTCAACCTGACCATTCGCATGTGGGTGGAAAGGAGAAGAGATGCAATGTTTAATGCCTCTAGAGGCACATAAATTCTTTATATCCTTGTTATCGAATTGTGGCCCATTGTCTGTGGTTATCTTCTGTGGAACCCTAAATATGCAAAAAATATTAGATAAAATGAATTTTATAACAGCTTTTGAAGTAGTTCCTGCCAAGGGGGGCAGCTTCTATCCACTTTGAAAAATAATCAATGGCTACAATCATAGTTCTGCACCCTCCGGACGCCATAGGTAGAGGTCCCACCAGATCCAACCCCCAACGAGGAAAAGGTATTGACTCAGAAATCGATTCCAAAGGGACAGCTGGGATATGAATTTCATTACCATATCTTTGGCATGGATCACACTTTTTCACCAATTCCTTGGCATCTTCCATTATGGAAGGCTAGTAGTATCCGGCCAACAAGACTCTTCGGGTCAAAGATCTATAACCACAATATGCTGACCCTTCACCATCATCGCAAGAGAGGTCTACTAAAATACTTCTTGTAAAGGATGTCTCTTATGATCAAAAATCCACAAGCCTTATACTTCATTTTTCTTACTACTACTTTTTCCGGAGTCAAAATGCCATCTGATAAGAATTGAAGAAGAGGATACCTCCAGTCTTTAGGTTGACCCACTTGTATATTTAAACTTTCCTCCTCTTCCTTGCTCTGATTGAGTTGAATGGACGGATAATCATGCACATGAATCCATGGGTAGGACTCAGAGTATGTTATGGTTGCCAAGGAGTCTGCTAGTGTATTCTCTGTTCTGGGTATGTGCTCATAGGTGATGTCTTTGAAGTTAAGTGCCACTTCTTTAAGAATGAATAAATATTTAATTAACTGCTCTTTCTTGGCCTCAGATTGACCTTGGGCATGATGGATAAGAAGCTGAGAATCACTCATTAACCTCACCCATTTGGCTCCACAAATCAGGGCTAACTTCACACCAGCTATAACAGCTTCATAGCGTGGCATAGCTTGTCGCCGTACGGAGAGGTTAAACATATCCTATCACTACAACCCATGGTACTTGATCCACCATCAGTCTCAACAACCCGTAGCTTCTTAGTATTTTCACCTGTAGCTTGTTTAGTACTCTTGTCCGAATGGAACTCAACTAGGAAATCAGCAACAGACTGAGCTTTGATTGCAGTTCGAGGGGCAAAATCAATGTCATAGTCTCCCAATTCTACTAACCATTTGGTCATTCTGCTTGATACGTCTGCCTTTTGAAGAACCTTCTTCAAGGGAAAAGACTTCCGGACGACAATAGAATGAAACTAAAAATAGGGCCTCATCTTTCTAGCAGCAATTACTAATGCCAATGCTAGCTTTTCAAGTTTTAAATACCTTTTTCAGCATCCATCAAGATTTTGCTGATGTAGTACACCGGACGAGGATAATTGTCTACCTCTCTTACTAGCACCGCACTTAGGGCACATTCGGAGACTGCTAAATATATATAAAATGTTTCTCCATCAACAGGTTTAAACAGATTTTTCGGGGAGGATAAATGTTTTTTATTTCATCAAAGGCCTGGTCACACTGTGGAGACCAATTGAATTCTTTGGCACACTTTAAAGTTTGGAAAAACGGGGCACACCTATCCGAAGACCTTGAAAAAAACGGTTTAAAGCAGCTAACCTCCCTATCAATCTTTGTACTTCTTTAATATTCTGAGGAGGATCCATCTGTAATAAACTATTAAGTTGGTCTGGATCAGGCTGTATCCCTTTCTCACTTATCACATACCTCAAAAAATTCACAGAATGCACTCCAAAAACATATTTTTCTAGATTCAACTTTAAAGTAACCTTTACCAAGTTGGCAAAAGTCTATTGCAGATGTGCCAAGTGTAACTCTTCTTCCAAACACTTTACCATCATGTCATCAATATAGACTTCCATATTTCTTCCAATTTGATCAACGAATGATTTGTTCACCAACCTCTGATAAGTAGCCCCAGCATTCTTTAATCCAAAAGGCATCACCTTGTAACAATGAAGGCCCCTATCAGTAACAGAGGGAATTTGTTCTTGTTCCTTCGGATCCACTTAAATCTAATTAAAACCGGAGAAGGCGTCCATAAAGGACAACAACTTGTTTCCAGATGTGGAGTCCATTAACTGATCGATCCGGGGGACCGGATATAGCTCTTTTGGGCAAGCCCTATTAAGGTCAGTAAAATCGATGCACATACGCCACTTCCCGTTTTTTATTTTTTACTAACACCGGATTGGTTGTCCATAAATGGTCTGAGATTCCTTTATGTGCCCCATCTTAGTAAGTCGGTCAACCTCTTGAACTATGACATTAGCTTTCTCCTTAGAAAAATATCTTCTCTTTTGTACAACAGGTGCGACATCCCTTCGGATAGATAGCTAGTGTGATATAACATCTGCTGGCACTCCGGTTACATCAGCATTGCAACAAGCAAAAAACATGCTGATGGTCTGTTAAAAAAGATAACACTTTGCTTTTTAGTTCTGATGTCACCTAAGATCTGATCTTGACACTTCTTCCTTCAGCCAGAGAGTGAGTTGCAACCTCTTCAATTGGTATTTGATGAGTCCGAATACTGCTTCCTCTCCGGACAGGGACAGATCGGACCAAGACCACCAGACCGGACAGGCCACTTCGAACACTTAGCCCATCGGACTGTTCGAACTATGACAAAAGTACTAAAAAACCTAAACACTTCTTGACTAAGCTGCTTGCTCCGCTACTAAGAGCTCATGGGTCTTTAAACATGACCCGAAAACCCATAAAGCCCAGATGTAAGGGTATAAAAACCCAACCACCTGCATTAAATATGGGTAATGAAAATTAATTGCAACCAGGCTGCTTAATTCTCCCTCTACTCTCTACTCAAAATATTTAACACCCATAAACCTCCACAACACTCCGAACAGATTACAAATTTACCCTCAGACAAAAATTAACCACAACAGTATTAAAACACCATGGGTCTCTCTAGGGTTATCAATTTCACCCTCATCCCCAGAGGGCCCCTCCAACTGCTAATCTTCACTGATCCGAACTACCCCCAAAGTTCTAGGAGCCAGTGCTGTTGCATAATATTCCCTTGTTATCTTCTGACTACTCTGGATGACTCCCACTTGTCCTTGTACAACGTATTTTAAACATTGGTGAACTGTTGAAGCCACAACATGCATTCTGAAGAGCCAAGACCTTCCCAAAATGGCATTGTAGCATGTGGGACAATCCACCACAACAAAAAGTACTCTGACCATCTTCTTAAAAGGGCCTTTGCCCAACAAAACCTCCTCCTCGAACTCCCCAACTACGTCCACAGAGCTTCCAGTGAAACCCACAATAGACCTGTTTGAATGTTGAATTACTGCTGGATTCTTCATTTGTTTGTAGGAAGTTAAAAAGAGAATGTTAGCTGAGCTGCCAGTGTCTACCATAATTCTTCTAATGTCATTGCCCCCAATGGATGCTCCTATCACCACGGCATCTTTATGGGGACCAGCTATGTCCCTCAAATCATCTTCATCAAAAACAATGAAGGGAAAAGGATTTCGCGATTGATAGGAGGTCATGCCTCCTTCCAGCTGAGTAGCCAGGGTGTGAACATGCCTCTTCTTGAAGAAGTAGTTGGTGCAGTCATGGTATCTCCCCCGAATATGGTAAGTGACTCAAAAAACTTTATGAGCGTGGACACCAACTTGGTGTTCTGTGATAACGCCCATCTTATTACGGGCTGGATCAGGATCCAAACACTCTAACTCCACATCGAATCTTTCAATAATTACCATGGCCCCGTACGGAGCCGACGTCCCTGAATTGTTTGTTGGGCCGGTCTGATGAGCATTATCAGACCTATTCCCACTTCTTCTTTTAGTGTAAGCACCCAATTTTCCTCTTTTAATCAAATTTTGCACCTCTTGTTTCAAAGCGATGCAATATTTTGTGTTATGACCAATATCATGATGATATTGGCAGAAACAATTATTACGACTTTCTCTGGGAGATTGAAGCGCATCCGGCTTCCTAAAATGTACTTCGTCTTTTATTTTGTCATAAATGGTTGCCATATTTTCTTTCAATTCAGCAAACCACTCCGGTTGAACCCAAGGCCCTCGCTTATTTCTGGATTGCTGGCTCTGAGCTGGTTCTGGGTGAGATTGAGCCTTGGCCCTGCTGGGACCCTGTCCAGCTTCCTTAGCCTTGTACCCGGACTGATTCTAGTTCTGGTTTGGTGCGGCTGGGGCCGACCTCACTTGCTTATGCACCCTAGTTTTCTTCGTTTCATCCACATTGATTTGCTTTCCCCACCTGATTCAGTAAACCGCCCCACGTCATGGATTTCTTCCTGGTTACCAAATCGGCTAAATTTCCAGGGTTCAAACCCTGTCTTAGAGAAGCTATTGCTACTTGTTCAAAGCAATCAGCTAATCCATTCTTGGTGTTCACAAAGTAACTTATATATTCTTTCAATGATTCATTCGGTTCTTGGGCACAATGGATAATAGTGTCTCAATTGCTTTTCACCTCCTTACTTCCCACGAACTCCCTCCTGAAGGCCACCCAAAAGGTATCAAAATTTCTGATGCAGCCCTGCGGCAGGCTATTATACCATTTTAGAGCACTCCCCGTAAAATATTGAGAGAATGCTCTACAGAGCAACTTATCATCATCGTCAAAATTCATCATAAAGTTTTTAAACTGCTCCATATGATTATATGGATCTTTACTCTCATCGTATTTTTCCATCTTAGTACTGTCAAACCTCTTTGGAAGGTTATCGGACAGTATCTTGGAGGACAATGGAGATTGTCTCCAATTCTGGCCACGACTAAACACATTATCTTCATTGGGAGTTGCAAAGATACCTGGTTCATCATGAAAAGCGAAAGGATCCATCAACAGCTGGTCTATATGTCTCCGGCCATGGCTGTGGCTATGAGATGAACCTTTACCTAGATATCTTTTCAACCTTCCATGCCTGTCCCTCTTTCTTGAATACTTTATTACCAACTTTTTCTTCTTTTTAGACCTGCCTTCATCACTGCTGGATGACAGGGACTCCTCAACTCCATCTTCGTTTGAGGAGCTACTAGAGGATTCTGAATCTGAATCTGAGCTCTCCATCGGTTTAGAGCGGTGAGACTTCTTTGAGCTAGCATGAGTCTTTTTAGTACTCACATGGGTCTTTGCTGATGGGTCATGCTCCCTTGGATTGTCAGTGTGGTGAACGACTGACACTTTTGATTTTTCTTTCAAGCCCATCTCCACCCTTTTAGCAGCCCTCAAGGCTTCTATCTCAGCTTTCAACCTGTCTTGCTCTTTGATCGTATATTCATCGTTTTCTCCCACCATTTCAGCAAATGTTGGTGGCTCTGCCTGCTCGTCCGGATTCATCCGAACTGGTTTTTCTTGTTGTTTTTGAATGCTAGATTCAGGCATCTTCTCCTCCCACTGTGGTCGCCAATATGGTGTGGATTATTTTCGACTAAGGGTAATTTAGTCAGATATTTTGTGGTGTTTCAAAGGTATTAAATGTTTAAGTGTTTTGTATTGAGAGATTTAAGTTTCCTGGTTGTATTAAATGTTCATTACCCTCATTAATGAAAGTGGTTGTGTATTTATACCCTTAATTATGGGCCATATGGGCTTTCGGCTCAAACTTATGAAACCGGATCGAGTTCAAAAACCCATTAGTTTATTAAGCAGATTAGCAATTAGCTTAGTCAAAAAGAACTTTTATCATGTTCGGATGGTTCAGTGGGTGACTTTTGTCCGAATTTCCCCTGTCCGGTTTCTACAGTGAGTGGTCAATATTTCTGGATTCATCAGCACCAATGTCAGCATACCAATAGGATTATCCTCCATGTTTTGGTGTAGCCATGTACACTATTTTCTCCTTTTCATTTCTCAATTGATCATAACGCAATGTTTCCACTTATGTATGATCATATCTAAAATAACATACTACTCTATAATGACCATATCTTTCATATATTTGACATCTAGGTTTGAAGGGTGCAAACCTTCCACATTTAGCACATTTGTATCATCTTCCTCTAAATTCGTTTAAAGTATTAATTCTACCTTTATATCCTCTGTCCTGTCCATTATATTGTTATTATTTTGAGGTATTCTTTCTTGTTCGTTGGAAGGAAGTGTAATTAGTTGATGCAAATCTTAGGTTACTTGTTGCAACTTATAGGCTATTAAGTTGATCTAATATGCTTTCAAAGGTTAGTAAAACAGTTTATAAATGTATCCAATTAATTATTTATTTATCAGTCAGAATCACCATTATTTGTGTATATTCGGATTCTAGATGAGCTAGCACTTAACTCACATGATCATATAAAAAAAATCCAACAAAAGTAAAATTATCAGCTAATTTTAAATTTTGTTCATATACTCTTTCATTGTTTGAGTACCTTTTCATGTTCTTCAAAACTCATCTTTAAAATAAGTGATCTTTGGTGCGTAATCCTGAAATCTTTGTAGTTGCATCCTACAAATTTTTAAAGGTTACTTCTTACATGAGTTGAGTAGTTATCTCAGTGCTTATAGTGTTGTGCAACTATCATAATAAGAATTGACATGTCACATCCAATTTCATAGTCTGGATTCTCCTTTTGTTTAATTATATTGTCATTTGTTTCAATGAAAAACCTCAGAAGTTTAAAAGAACACGGGCTTTCACCATATCTTTCATATATTTGACATCTAGGTTTGAAGGGTGCAAACCTTCCACATTTAGCACATTTGTATCATCTTCCTCTAAAGTCGTTTAAAGTATTAATTCTGCCTTTATATCCTCTGCCCTGTCCATTATATTGTTATTATTTTGAGGTATTCTTTCTTGTTCGTTGGAAGGAAGTGTAATTAGTTGAGGCAAATCTTAGGTTACTTGTTGCAACTTATAGGCTATTAAGTTGATCTAATATGCTTTCAAAGGTTAGTAAAACAGTTTATAAATGTATCCAATTAATTATTTATTTATCAGTCAGAATCACCATTATTTGTGTATATTCGGATTCTAGATGAGCTAGCACTTAACTCACATGATCATCTAAAAAAAATCCAACAAAGGTAAAATTATCAGCTAATTTTAAATGTGTTCATATACTCTTTCATTGTTTGAGTACCTTTTCATGTTCTTCAAAACTCATCTTTAAAATAAGTGATCTTTGGTGTGTAATCCTGAAAGCTTTGTAGTTGCATCCTACAAATTTTTAAAGGTTACTTCTTACATGAGTTGAGTAGTTATCTCAGTGCTTATAGTGTTGTACAACTATCATAATAAGAGTTGACATGTCACATCCAGTTTCATAGTCTGGATTCTCCTTTTGTTATAATGAAAAACCTCAGAAGTTTAAAAGAACACGGGCTTTCACCATCAACACCTCCAAACTTGTTACCTGTAATGATAAGAAGCACCCTCATTTTTCATAATGTTAAGTTTTAAAGTATTGGAAGTGTTTATATGGCTATTTGATAGTGTTTTCTAATTCTTTTCGTGCTAACTGACCCTTTGATTGAAAATTAGTGAGCCATTATTACCACCATGGTGAAAATCGAGAATGTTATTGTACCAAAATAGAAATGGAGATGCGTTGCTCCATGTAAACCGTAAATTCTTGCTTTGTGTTGGTAGTCTCATATCTTTGTATTTATTATATTTTAAAAATGTTGTTACATCGACTTTTCATTAGCTCTAATTCTATTAGAGCTCGCTACCCTTGATGCTTTAAAGATTAAATGAATATTATACTTTAAGTTAATAAAAAAAATTGGGTTGGACAAAAGTCAAGTTCAAACTGAATAAAAACTTTCACTTAAACCAAAACACTGATTATAGGTCGCATTAACATAAACATGGATCAATTACTTAATAAACAAACAATAACTAAAATGAGTCGGTAATTCTTAGTATAATCAAGGTTATTTCTAACAATTTAGGGTATAAAAAAAAAATTAATTTTATGATCCTTCTTCGTTGTTAGTCTAGAACTTCAAGAATAAAATTTTAAAATCACTTAAACAACAATAAAATAGGAATTATCCTGCTGCTTAAAAAATTAAATTTCGAAATTAGTTATGAACAAAACAAATTTTATTCGGAAAAGGATTAGGAATGTAAAAACGGCAATATAAGTGTACAAACCGAATCCTACTCTAAAAAGGATTAGTAATGTAAACGGCTATATAAGTAACATAAGTTGCTGTCCGACACCATAACTCTCATACTCTTTCTCAAGTACTCCAAACTTGCTTTTCTTAGGTGAGTAAGTAATAAACCTTGTTGGAATGCTTTTCCTTTTTAGGTTAGTGAGTAATAAAGTAGGTTTTTGTTTTCTAGCTAGTGTTTTGTTCTGAAATCTTCATCTCAACTTCCGTTATCATGTTTTTCAGCAATGCCATCGCAAAGAAAGATATTCGAGAACAGGAAAGACACGATAATGAAAAAAGCCAACGAACTCGCAATTCTAGCTGATGTTTCAAAATTGGATTTTGAATGGAGCAATTCGTCTGGTTGACCGTTGTTGCCAAGAATCCTCACTTTCTTTTCTAGTCACTAACCCTTGGGAGGAACTGGAAATAAAGATTCTTCTTTATCTGTGGATTATGGGAGATAGGCTTCAAAATTTCTGTTGAGAGGTTCCATCAACTCACATTAAGATAAAATAGTCGAGGTACTAACTTTTATCTTTACTTTGTTTTATTTATTTGTTATGTTTTACCAAATTTTCTTATGGGACATAAATGAAGGGGATCTCCAAACCATTTGGGGAGCATACTAAAAATTTAGTTAGTGGTGAGAATAGAAATTGAATTGAGAAGATTGAGAATATTGACTCAGAGATTTTTAGGTAGTACATGTAATCTTACTCCTCTAATTATTTCATAGGCGTAATTAACCTCCCCTGCCTCTTTAAATAGGCCTAGTAAGTTAGTTACAAAGTTGGTTACATAAGAGAGATATTTACAGTTCAGTCCCTATTCTTCTTATAAGGCTTTAATCTTACTCTATATTAATAGAACTTATCATTCAAGTTCTTATTAATTACATTTAAGTCCCTTATGAATATATTTCCTTATGAAGTGAAATTGGCGCTAGAAGGAGGGGACGAAGATACCTTGATCGATAGATAAAAAATCGAGTCTCGGATTTGTTCGTTTTCTGAAGTATTTCGTTTATATTTTTGTTGATCGGAGATGAATTCGGAGGAAGGAGATAATCCACCTGTTCGAAAAGCTTTGGAGACGTTGAGATCTGATCTGCAAGAGAAAGAAGCAGGTAAGTCAATTCCGATTTAATCAAACCAGTTTGATTTTGAAGGTAAAATGAATGAGTTGATAAGAAAAGTGGCAGAACTTGATGAATTTGCTAAAAATAAACAAGATAATAATGGCGCTAGACTTAGATCTAAAATAGCAAGAGGTGATCGGGATGATCAGTTGGATTCATATAATGACGTCGGCGACGTTCAAAATGTTCAACGTAAAATACATTTTGAGCGTAAGAAAGAGCATAGTGGAATGAGAAAAAAGGAGAAGTTGCAGAAGCGACGGTATGTAGATTCTAGTGAAGAAGATGATTTTGAAAATTCGGAATCAAATGAAACACCGAGATATAAGCATTTTCGAAGTCATTCAAAAGAAGGAGGATATGAATTTTGGCCAGCTAAAATGTATAAGGAAGGAAGGCAAAAGAAGGAAAGGCGAGTGTATTCTCCTCGGAGATTTGAAGGCGAGTCAAGTTTGTATGCTACTGTAGGAATGAGGAACGAAGACCAGTTTGTTCAAGGAGTAGATTGGAGGGATTCACCATTGATCAGTGAGATTAGATCTGTACCACTTCCGAGGCGGTTCGACATTTCTAAAATTGACAAGTTTGATGGAACTCAAGATCCAGATGATCATATAGAGCAATTCAAAAACTATATGACTAATTTCGAAGACGATGATAAATTGGTTTGTAGAGCATTCTCTCAGACATTCAAAGGAACCGCACTAAAATGGTATAACAAGATTACTAAGGAGTCCATTGCAAATTTTAGAGGCTTTTACACAGCTTTTCGAAGACAGTTTGTGGGAAGCAAAGAAATGAGAGCTAATGGAGATACGATAATACAATGTAAGCAAGCTGTGGGAGAAAAGTTGAAGGATTATACTAAAATATTTGTATCAACGAAAGCAGGATTAGATGATTGTGAGGAAGTGGTAGCTATGGCAGCATTCAGACAAGGATTGTTGCCAGGAGATTTAGCTGATGAAACAACAAGGCGTAGGCATTGACGTTTGGAGCTCTCATGGCTCAGGTTGAAGATCAGATCAAAGTCGAAGAGTCTACTCGAGTTCGAGGAGGAAATAGTATTGTTCAGAAAGGGAATAGTCAAGTGAACGCTTCGAATAACAATTCGTTGCGCGCGAGGGGTAATCAAAATGTTTCCAATCAAAATGTTCGAGGAGGTTCGAACTCATATCAAGGGGGTTCTAGTCAGCACAATTTTAATAATCAACACCAATTCAGACCAAGATCAAATGTGTGGGTAAGGCCAGAATATTATGCGGATTTGACTGAAAGTGTGGCATCGATATATGAGAAAGCCAAGGGAACAGTAAATTTTAGAAAGCCAGCAGCAATTAATAGGCCAAGAGAGGAACGCAATAACAGGTTCTGTAGGTATCATGATGATATTGGGCATGATACAAATGATTGTATTGCTTTGAAGAAGGAAATGCAGATTTTAATAGAGAATGGAAAATTGTTGGAGTATGTCAAAAGGAACGCTAAAGCCATAACTCAAAAGGTAGGTAATCCTAATTCTAAGCAGGAAAGTGCACTGATGATTTTAGATGCGGCAGATGATGAATTTGATGTGGCTTCGAAATATGTCGACCCAGACCCCAGTCGATTGTTGTTGATGTCAGTTGATGAGCCGATGTGTAAGGGACATGTTCGAGATTTATGTGCGTTCTTTGAGTCATTGACAATATTTGGGGGAGACTCAATGACTAATAATACTAATAATTCGAGGAAAAGACACATAGTAAATTTAACGCAACAAATTGAGGGAGGAGCATCATCACATCTATACAATAAAAAGAATGATCCATTTATAATTTTCGATGGGGATGATTTGAGAGGAATTACTGGGCCACATGAAGATGCAGTGGTCATTGGAGCAGAAGTATGTGGGGTAGAAATTCGACGAGTATTGATTGATACTGGAAGTTCTGCTAATGTGTTGTTTAAATCAACATACGATAGATTAAATGCTCCGCCTCGGATAGAAAGGTCAGAAAGAACTATAATTGGGTTTACTGGTGCGACAGCGAACGTAGTAGGGGAGTTTGAAGGTGAAATTTCTCTGGGAAAGGGGCCTTTCAAAAAGAAAGTACGAGTACTTTTTATGGTGGTAGATTGTCCGTCGAGCTACAATGCTATCTTTGGAAGGTCATGGCTGGCAAAAATGTATGCTATAGTTTCTACAGTTCACCAATGTTTGAAATATGTAGTCGGGGATCGAATTGATGTAGTTCGAAGTGATCAAAAAGTGGCTAGAGAGTGTTACGCTGCTGCCTTTAGACTACGTGAAAAAAATACCGATGATCCAATGGAGAAATAGCAGTTTGGGGGGTTGCCTTCTAGTAGTACAGATGAGGGAATTGATGATCCGAGGTCAACCCCGAGTTCTGTGGTGGTAAGTGAAGAAATAGAAGAATACGTTTTCAATAATGGCAGAGTACTTCGAATTGGGACTTTACTGTCTTTATCAGTGCGAGAAAGGTTGTTGAATTTTTTGTCTAAAAACTTGGATGTGGTTGGGGTCCCAATTGACATTATATGTCATAGTCTGGCTGTGGATTCGAAGATCAAGCCGATAATACAAAAAATGAGAGCTTTTTCTTTGGAAAAATCTGAGGCCACAATTGCTGAAGTAGATAGATTGTATAAAATGGGGCATATTAGGGAGTCCAAATATCCGAAGTGGACGGCTAATCCTGTAGTGGTGAAAAAGAAGAGCGGAAAATGGAGGATGTGTGTAGACTTCACAGATTTAAACAGAGCCTGCCCAAAGGATTCTTTTCCAGTACCTCGAATTGATCAGTTAGTGGATTCTACTTCTGGAAACAAAATTCTAACATTTATGGATGCATTTTCAGGATATAACCAAATTCGAATGAATCCAGAGGATGAAGAAAGCACAACTTTTATCACTGATCGAGGTTTACATTGTTATAGAGTGATGCCATTTGGATTGAAGAATGCTGGGTCTACATATCAAAGGTTGATGAATCAGGCATTTGCTTCACAAATAGGGAGGAATATCGAGGTATACATCGATGATATGCTTGTTAAGAGCAAAAGTGATGATGATCATATTGACGATTTAGAAGAGACGTTTCCGAATCTTAGAGCAATACAATTGAAGTTGAACCCGGAAAAATGTACATTTGGAGTCTGATCGGGTAAGTTTCTGGGGTATGTGATAAGTGAAAGGGGAATTGAGGTGGATCCAGAACAGTTGAGGGCTTTGATATCAATGTCTTCACCTCGGAATATCAAAGAAGTGCAAATGTTAACAGGCAGGTTAGCAGCTTTGAACAGATTCATTTCTCGTTTTTCAGATAAATGTTTGCCTTTCTTCCAGGTGTTGCATCGACCGAATAATTTTGAGTGGACTTCGGATTGTGAAGAATCTTTTATTAAGATCAAAAATCTTTTATCCTCTCCTGAAATATTATCAAAGCCTCGAGAAGGTGAACAGCTATTTTTGTATATAGCAGTATCGGATTATGCAGTGAGTGCAGTTCTGATTAGTGAAGTTACGGGAGTTTCGAAGCCTGTCTATTATGTCAGTAAAAGTTTGGTTGATGCTGAAAACGTTACTTAAAGCTCAAAAAATTGGCACTGTGTATAGTAGTGGCGGCAAGAAAAATGCGTCCTTACTTCCAAGCACATACAATTGTGGTTCGAACTTCTTATCCATTGAAAAATGTATTGCAAAAGCCAGATATCTCAGGGAGAATGACTAAGTGGTCTGTAGAACTGGGAGATTTCGATGTGCTATTCTCTCCACGAACGGCTGTCAAAGCTTAGGCCTTAGAATATTTCTTTGTTGAGTTTCATTCGAGTAGATCCGAAGAGAAAGAAGATGAAAAAATACACGCGAATCCGACGTGGACGGTACGAACTGATGGAGGGTCTAGTAACAAAGGGTCGAGTGCGGGGGTAGAATTGGTGGCACCGACAGGGGAGTATATGTTTCAAGCTATAAGATTTGGATTTCATGCTTCGAATAATGAAGCTGAATATGAAGCAGTGTTAGCAGGAGTGCGGTTAGCAAAAATTTGTGGAGCAATATTCGTGCACTTAGAGACAGATTCGCAGTTAGTGGTTAACCATGTTAAAGGAGTATCAGAAGCTAAAAAAGATCGTTTGGTTTTGTATTTGCAAGAACTTCGAAGTGTGATGGCACAATTTGAAAATGTCGAGGTGGAGCATATTCGAAGAGGAAATAACACAATGGCTGATTCTTTGGCAACAATGGCTTACTCTGAAGAATATCCATGGATCGTGACACAACCACTGCCTTCGATTATATCAAGCTCTGAGCAATGTGAATTTGTTGAGGAGGTGATAAATGATTCGATGCGCATTCGGGGTGATTGGAGAACTGACTTGTTAAATTTTCTTACAAAGGGAATACTACCACTTGATAAGCACTTGCTCAGGAAGATAAGGATTAAAGCTCTTGGCTATGTGGTGTTGGATGGGATATTGTATAAGAAGTCAGTGTCGAGGCCTTTATTACGATGTTTGAGCAAGCTAGAGTCTCAAAACATTTTATCTGAATTACATGATGGAGATGGATCAGCTCATTGTGGATTCAAAGCTTTAACGCGTAGGGTATTGTTGGCAGGATATTACTGGCCTACTATATTACAGGATGCCAAGTTATTAGTTCGAAGTTGTGATACTTGTCAAAGGTATGGACATCTGATACATAAACCAGCAACACCTTTAATGATAATCTCTGAGGCAGTTCCTTTTGATAGATGGGGGATTGATTTAGTAGGACCCTTGCCTATGGCTTCAGGTGGAAGACAGATGATTATTGTTGCAGTTGATTATTTTTCGAAGTGGGCAGAAGCAGATCCTTTAGCTGGAACAAAAGCTAAGGATGTGATCAAGTTTATTCTAAGTAACATCTGCTACCGTTTTGGAGTTCCTCGAAAAATAACAACAGATAACGGTCCCCAATTTAATAACAAAGAAATATACTCTTTTTGCTCCTCGAAAGGAATACAACAATGCTTTTCTACTCCTTTCCACCCACAAGCAAATGGGCAGGTGGAAGTTACAAATAGATCTATTTTGGAGGGTTTGAAGAAAAATTTGGCGGGAGCAGCAGGGAAATGGCCACATTATCTTCAAGAAGTGTTGTGGGCATATCGTACAACTCCTCGAGAGGCCACAAAAGAGACTCATTTTTCTTTGGTGTATGGAATGGATGCTGTATGCCCTGCTGAATCTACATTACCTTCCTACAGGTTATTGCGTTATTCCGAAATAGATAATGATGAAGCTAGAAGGGTTGAGCTTGATTTGTTAGAGGAAAAGAGGGTCAAAGCACATTTGAATGTGGTTCATTATCAAACCTTAATGAGAAGCAGGTACGATGCTAAAGTTAAGAAGAGGGAGTTCAAAGTTGGCGATAAAGTGTTGCGAAAAGTATTTCTTCATACTAAGGATAATCACCTCGGAAAATTGGCTCCGAATTGGGAGGGTCCTTATGAAGTCAAAATGAAGGTCAAGCCAGGGTCATATAGGTTGTCTGATTGTGAGGGGAGGATGCTCAAACACCCTTGGAATATAGAACATTTAAAATTGTATTGTGAATAAAATTGAACTTAGACTTTTTGCAAGACAGACATACTCTTTCCTTATCTGTTGGCCCAGAAAGGTTTTAATGAGGTGTCTGGTTAAAATTGAATTTCATAATAAAATTTCTTTTGGCCATTGGTTGTTTAGTATGATGAATGATTTGTTATTTTGGTAACTTGGCAAAGACTGATCATCTTTGAAAGTTGACCAAGAGTAATTTTCCAAAGCAATAGCTTTGAAGAAACAACTTATTTTGAGGTGCCACGTCTTATGAGTGCATCTAATTTTCGAGGTGCCACGTCTTATGAGTGCATCTAATTTTCGAGGTGCCACGTTTTATGAGTGCATCTAAATTTCGAGGTGCCACGTTTTATGAGTGCATCTAAGTTTCGAGGTGCCACGTTTTATGAGTGCATCTAATTTTCGAGGTGCCACGTTTTATAAGTGCATCAGAACTTTGAAATATTAAGAGAGTTGCTTGTTTCATCGGATAAAACTTGAAGCTTACAAAAAAGGAGAAAACTACTTAATAAACACACAAAAAACAATAATAACAAACACATGACATATGTAATCTACTGTTCAGTCATCTTCTTCTTCCGATGACCCTTCAGAAGCGTCATTTTCTTCTAAGGAGCTTGATGCAACCTCGAATGCTTCCTTTGGACGATCTTCCTCTGGAACTTGTTTCCAAAATTCTGTTAAATTTAACCTTGGATAGGCGGCATGGATTTCTCGAAGAAGATTGATAGTTGTTTGGGTTTGAGCCTTCTTGATACCATCAAGCATCACAGAATCAACAGCAGCTTCGGCTTTCTTGATGGCGTCCTTCTTTTCCTGCTCGAATCCTGTTTGAAGCGTAGTCAATTGAGTTTGACAATTTTCCAGGCTTTCTTGAGTTTTCTTAACAAGTTCTTCAGCATCGGTAGTTTTTTCTTTTCCTTAGAAATGGCAGTAGCATGTTGAGAATTTGTATTTTCAAGAGCCAGACGATGTGAAGCCTCCAAAGCTTCGATTTTTTCTTTATGCTCTTTAAGAAGTTTACTTTTCTCAGCCTCGAAATTTTGAAGTGCTTCATCTTTCGAAGCTTTTTCAGATTCTTTTTCCTTTTTACTCTTGATTAATTCTTGTGCAAGGAATTCCAATTGTGAATTTGAATTGTTTACTTCTTCACACAATTTTTTGGCTGCAGCACTTAAGTTAGTAAAAGGTCGAATGAGTGAAGTTACCTCATCGGATCTGTCAGGATTGAGCAAGTTTGATGGGCGATGGTGGACAGGAACAATCGCATTGGATGTTGAAGTTATGGCAGCCTCGGTAGAAGATGATGGAATAGTGTTGGTAGGCTGAGAATTTTCACAGGTGACTATAAAATCCCCACTCGAGTTGAAATCGTCGAGGTTAAGATATTCGTTTTCCTGGCTATCTTCTAGTGCCAATCCACCTTGAGGATTTTCTTCAATAAAGGTTTTCTCATGCACCTCGGAAGCCAGTACCTCTTCGAGCATTTCTGCTTCGTTCTTTTTTGGGGTGGTGGATTTGTCCTTTTTCTTCTTTGGAGCATTATCTTCTTTCCTTTTCTTTTTAGGGATGGGTTCACTTTCTTCAGATATCGGGGGAAGTTGAGATGCAGGCGTTTTTCGTTTCCTTGTAGGCTTCGACTTTTTAGAAGGGCTAGGATTGCTTGTGTTGGACTTTTTGAGGGCTAGTTTTCCCTTCTTCTTTGGTGGCAGGTGACTGTCAGATCGGTTCCTGGTGGGAAGATAAGTTTTCCCATCTCGTTCGAGTATTCTTTGGACCGCTATAATGGGATCTGGGGGGAGCATCGGATCTTCAGGGAAGTCAGCTCCCAAGGTTATGCGCCAGAGATGGCTGTTGACGAAGTTGATTGGTTGAAAGGCGGAGTGAAAGCCATTTCCCCAGGCTTTCTCAGCCCATTCAGCCATTCTTGTGAAGATGGTCTTTGCAGTCTTCTGACGACCTTTGAATCGCCTCGGAATTTAAAAAAAAGTAAATAATTAGATAAGTAGGCCTGGTTAGTTTGACTAGGAAATGATAATAATCGTGATTTACTTACTGTTATCTCTCCAGATGAGAGTAAGTTTTGAGGGGTTTTCATCGGAAATTTCTTTACCATTTTCCCATGCTCCTGATAAAAAAACAAACCTCTGCTTCCAAAACTTGTCAGCCTCGAGGAGGTCATCGATAATCTTCAGATCATCCTCCAAAGTTAGGTAATAGAATGGTAAAACTGGCCCCTTTGAGATTTTGGTCAGTGAAATGAAGTCTTCTATTTCGAGGGGGATTTTTCCTAGCCTCGACACCATAATAGCGGAGAATAAAGTGAACAGTTGGTTTGGAGTGACTTGTGTTGGGCACAACCCAAGAATTTTGAAGTATCTTACAATCATGGGATCAAGGAGAAATCGAAGTCCCCAGTTGAAAAGTTCAGGGTAAACGACCAGTTCGTTTTTCTGACAATTCAAAGGTGTTTCTCCTTCTACTGGTAGACGAAGAACGATGTTCTCTGTTAATCCCCATTCTTTCTTAAGAATTTCTTTTTGTGAATCGGGATAATAAGTATAAGGTACATTTTTTAGGGCTAGAATGTACCGAGGACAAAGTGGTTTTAGATTTTCTTGAACCAAGGCGGCAACGTCTTCGGGGAGGGTAATAGGAGGTTTCTTTCCTCGAATATTCCTTGAAGGGTTTACTTCTTGTTCCTCTTCGGATTCCGCTTCGGCATTGGATTCAGTGGCTTCAGAATCATCTTCTTCATCAGTAACTTGAGTTTGAGTCTCAGATTGGGATTGTTTTTCAGTTTGAGTTTCAGTTTGGGATTGTTTTTCGTTTTCCATAAGAACTGGTTGACTATTTCCTGGAGTAACATCAACCATTTCTTGTGGGGGAGGAGATGAGGTTTCTGTATCGTCACCCATTGCTAGGAAGGTTGGTTTTCTGCGAAAAACTTTAACTGCTTCGGATTGTAGGATAGGTGATTTGGATGGTAGTTTTTGAGGAATTAGAGGTTTGTTAGAATTGACAGGCTTAGGTTTTCGATGTGGTCTTAATGATGGAGAAGTGGATTGGTTTCGAGGAGGAGAAGATTGCTGGCTAGATTCTGGGTTTGATGCTAGAGGCGAAGATGAATTAACAAGGTTGGAATTGAAGTTACCGTATTTGAAGGTGGTAGAGGAGAAACGAGGACCGTTGTAGATTAACCCAGCAGCTTTGTATTCCTCAGCTCTTTCTCTTATACAGAGATAATCGTAAGCACCAAACACTTGATTGCTAGGACCATGGAAGAGAGATTTCTTTGGTTTTCTGGGTTTTTTGGCTTTAGGTCTTTTGTATTTGGGATATCTTCTCATACAATAGACTTTAATTGGGAAATGGTTTTTGTAACTGAAGAAATTGGTAGATTCTGGGGAAGGTGGCTAATGAGGTTGAAGGTTGAAGAAGAACTAGATGAAGATGGCTTAGGAAAGAGATGATTTTTCTAAAAAGTTCTCAGTAAGGTGGAGCTAAGTATTTATACTTGGAAAAAGATGACGTTGAGAATTTGAAGAGGCAAAACCAGTGAACTGTTCTCATTGGGTGGAATGTGAAACGTGGAGAAAAACTTGATGTGTCATAGACCTATCAAGAAGGGTCCAATCAATCTTTTAAGTAGGGGTCAGAAGATTCGAAGTAGAAGTAAAGTTGTATTTCTAGTCAGAAGATTCGAAGTAGAAGTAAAGTTGTATTTCTGGTCAAAAGATTCGAAGTGGAAGCAAAGTTGTATTTTTAATTGGTAGATTCGAAGCGAGTGGGAAGCTTATCTGCATTTATTCTTATATTCGAAGTGAAATTGCAAGTTCGAAGTAAAATTGCAAGTCACTGATCTCAGTCATGATAAAGGAGCTGGAGGAAAAAAGTGTTATTCACCTAGAGTAATGTCCGAAGACTGAATAGTTCTTATAAAATTATCTTTATAAGAACTAGGGGGCTACTGATAAGGAAATATATTCATAAGGGACTTAAATGTAATTAATAAGGACTTGAATGATAAGTTCTATTATTATAGAGTAAGATTAAAGCCTTATAAGAAGAATAGGGACTGAACTGTAAAAATATCTCTCTTATGTAACCAACTTTGTAATTAACTTACTAGGCCTATTTAAAGAGGCCGGGGAGGTTGATTACGCCTATGAAATAATTAGAGGAGTAAGATTACATTTACTACCTAAAAATCTCTGAGTCAATATTCTCAATCTTCTCAATTCAATTTCTATTCTCACCACTAACTAAATTTTTAGTATGCTCCCCAAATGGTTTGGAGATCCCCTTCATTTATGTCCTATAAGAAAATTTGGTAAAACATAACAAATAAATAAAACAAAGTAAAGATAAAAGTTAGTACCTCGACTATTTTATCTTAATGTGAGTTGATGGAACCTCTCAACAGAAATTTTGAAGCCTATCTCCCATAATCCACAGATAAAGAAGAATCTTTATTTCCAGTTCCTCCCAAGGGTTAGTGACTAGAAAAGAAAGTAAGGATTCTTGGCAACAACGGTCAACCAGACGAATTTCTCCATTCAAAATACAATTTTGGAGATCAGAGGAACCATTATACAAATCATCAACATGAACCACGTATTGGGATCAGATTGAGTCGGACACAACTCTATCACTTCGAAATACTTTACTAGAGTAGGTTCTGATGGGTATCGAAGACCCTGGTTGAGAATTTCCGAGTAGACAAACAGTTCGTTGTCCCGAGTTGATATAGAATTTTACCCAGCCTCACGAAATCTAATTTGAATGGAGTCCAAAATTCCTCATCGGTCTCTAAGCTTGGCTTCCTCAGATGGTTGGAAGTATTTGTACTTAATTTTGTGCAGTGCTAGAAAATGCTTAGCTTTTACCTTCCGTAAATTATTTCTCAAAATAGCCTCAATGTTCAAAGGCAATTTGATGTCATCTTTTTACTTCTTTTTTGGTTTAGTCGTTTAGTGGACGGGATAACTTATGTTAGTTTCACTATCGGGGGTTGATGCTTAAGTTTGTGGGGAAGGTCCGACTTGAGAAGTCGGTACAGCAATGAATCTAATGGGTTGTGCATTCATAAAAACTATGTATTCCTCTTGGTCATCCTCAGGATCATCAACTAGATGTCTTTATTGTATCTCTAGGATGGATTCGAGGGGACGATTCTCCATGAATTTTATTGTATGAATAATATTTTCCTTTATTATTGACTGAAGGGTTGTTTGTACAGGTTTTGGTGAAGGTTTTCGATGAGTGACTTCGGGAGTTGTAATAAGGCTATCTTATGGAGTATTTTGAGGGTAGGAATAGTAGATACAATCTTAATATATATTACTTTTTTGTTGTGAGATTTGGAGATTTCTTCCTCTTCGAACGATTGTCTTTGGTTTTTTTAGTTGCTCGGTATTTACCATCCATCAGAATGAACGTGGAAGTGTGATTTTGATTCTTTGAAAAGCTAAGGTCACCCTTGTCGAGCGTTAAACAAGTCTGACCGAGGGGCTGAGTGGTAGAAGGATCAGATGGAGTGTTGGTTCCGAAGTCCATGTTGTCTCGGAGTGTCTCTTGATCAGGGCCCCCTGACCGTAATAGGGAGTTTGAAGATGTTGAAACGTTATGGGCTCCTCATCTAAGCCAGCAGCTTTTCTATCTTGGGCTCTTTTACCGATGTTAAACCACTTCTAAATCGTATATCTCTCAAGATGATCGGATGTTTTAGGCATGAAAGGTGGAAGAAAACGTTTAGAGAAGCAATAAAATTGTTTCTCTCTAACCAAGGTATAAGGGTTTTCTGACACACCTCTTCACTCACATGTCATTTCATGTGGATCAGAAGAGTGTGCACGTCATCAATCAAATATTATTTTGACACATGGAATGGATGTGATAGGTATGCCACCTGTTAGAAACCGCTTTAGTACGTGACCTAAAAATAGATGATGACCATACGCGAAGTCATTATTGCAATTAGTGAGGTCATGAATCCGATGAGACCTATAAGAAAGAATAAGCTAAGGAGACATAAAGAATAATATCCTTATAATACTCACAAGAAAGAAAAATCTAATTCCATAGATCAATCATTACTCAAATATCTTCACAAGGACTTGGGGGTCTCCTGATAAAGGAAACAATATTGGGAGAAATTAGTTAAATTAGGTAAATAAGAGATTTAATTTGCCTTAGTAAAATATTATGGAAGAAACCCAACAAATATGTAATATTAAGGGTGCTTTGTGTTATAAATAATAATTATGGTTGAGAGGTGTCTAATGGTTCAGGAACCACGGTTCAAAGCTGACAACCTGCTTAAGAACTGGCGGTTTACCTGCGAAACTGGCACATTAGGACCGCAACCCGCCAGGACCGCAACCCGCCAGGACCGCATAAGGAGCAACCCGCCAGGACCGCAACCCGGCAGGACTGCAACCCGGCAGGACTGCAACCTGGCGAGACTGCGAAACCACGGTTTATTTGTAAAAAACCGGCGGTTTATTGATAAATATTATGCTGATTTTATTTATTTTATAACCAAAATGTTATATTTAAAAAATATTGAGATATTGCATATTATTATAGAATTATTATTACATTTTTGTTAATATTAATTTGTTTTGGTTATTAATATTTTAAGTGTTGTAATTATTATATAGTCTAAAATTTTAAATATTACTTATGTTATTATCATATTTTGAATATTATTATTATTATGTTTTTAGATCTAATACAAAGCAAAACTATATTTTATCATGTTAAAATATTACAAATTCTATGGTTATAATTTTAATATTACATTTTGAATTTTATTATTGTGATTTGGTTTTGAATATTACAAGTGTTATATATTATTTTTTAAACCAAAATCATATTTTATCATACAAAAATATTACAAGTTATATTGTTATAATTTTAAAATTACATTTTGAATTTTATTATTGTGATTTGGTTTTAAATATTACAAGTGTTATTTATTATTTTTAAGTTATATTGTTATAATTTTAATATTACATTTTGAATTTTATTATTGTGATTTGGTTTTAAATATTACAAGTGTTATTTATTATTTTTAAGTTATATTGTTATAATTTTAATATTACATTTTGAATATTATTATTGTGATTTGGTTTTAAATATTACAAATGTTATTTATTATTTTTTAAACCAAAATCATATTTTATCATGGTAAAAGATTACAAGTTATATTGTTATAATTTTAATATTAAATTTTGAATTTTATTATTGTAATTTTAATAATGATTATAAAATTATTATTACATTTTGGTCAGCATTAATTTGTTTTGGTTATCACAAACATCATTCATTACAAGTGAAAATTAGCGGATTGGTGAGTATTAGTAAGTCTACGATTTATAGGCATTTTAAAACTTAAAACAACGTTTTTTTTTTTAAATATGCAATAAAATACTAATCGAAACTAATTAATATCGCAAATAATAAAAACTAAATTTAGACTAATACCAACTAATACAACTAATAACAAGCAATAACAACTAACAACAAGCAATAACAACTAACAACAACTAATAAAATTAGAATTAAAAGAACTAATTTAAATTACTATAACAATTAAATAACTTGATAAATTATACGAAGCTCTTAATTGAGCTATTATAATGTTATCCCAACGTTATTTAAGTGTTTTTATCAAATAGAAACAATTTGCGAAAAAAAAATCAAACAATTCCGAAAGTAGGACTACAATATGTAAAATAAGAAATTTGAGTTTTCTAGAATATTTAGAACAAGTAGAGAGATTTAGAGAGACGTAGAGAGGAGTATATGAATTTATGAGTGTGGATTTGGGGTCTCCTCTATAAATAGAGGAGACCCAAAAAAAAAATTAAAAAAAACGATTTTTTTTTTTTTGGAACCATCCGGATGGTCCGGGGCATCCGGACGTAAGGTCCGGGGCATCCGGACGTAAGGTCCGGACGCCGGGACCAGCAATTCGGACCATCCGGACCGGACGTCCGGATGGTCCGAATTGCTGGTCCGGGCGTCCGGACCTTACGTCCGGATGCCCCGGACCTAAGAATTTTTTAATTTTTTTTTTTAATTTTTTTTTAATTTTTTTTTTTAATTTTTTTTTAATTGTTAAAAACCATGTTAGGCACCATGTTAGGCATTTGGCATTCAAGTAGTTGCCCAAGACTACTTTAAAAAAATTAATTCGAAATTTTTAACTATTAACCACCATGTTAGGCATTCAAGTAGTTGCCCAAGACTTGGTAAGTGAGAGGGTGTGTTAGTGCCTCCTTTTATATAGATTGACACTTTCATCTTCAATGGTAACTATCGATGTGGGATTCTTTTAAACAAAACTCCTCTTTAATGGTAGTACTAACTATATATGTGAGATTCTTTTAAACAAAACTCGAGTTTTGTTTAAAAGAATCCCACATCGATAATTACCATTGAAGATGAAAGTGTCAATCTATATAAAAGAATCCCAAGTAATCTAAGATTATCCACATTGTCAATGATCATATATTATTTAATTATTGACTATTCGGCTTTTATATTTTATTATTTTTTTATAATTGGTTTTGATATTAAATGTTTAATTATTAAAGACATACTACTAACTTAGTTATTAATATTTGTCGAAAAAAAACTTAAAAATATATATTTCCTAAATTAATCTCTTATAATTTAAAACAATTTTGTTTGTTAATTACAATCGCAGATTTATTACGGCATTATATTTAAAATACATTAGTTTTAGCATGTTTTTAATAATTTTTTATTTCGATTCCGAATCGGTTCTAAACAATATACAAATCACCTAATAATTTAAAATTAGAATAGAATTATATGTCTAATAGGTATATATTATTTAATAGTAATATATTATTCAAACGTATCAAAATCAAATTACAATTATTATTTTAAAATATAATTGATGATTATAAAATTTCGATTAAAATGATAACATATTTAAATTAAAATACATGAAATAGAATAATTAACTCAATTATTGAAATTAGATTCAATTATCACTTACAAATTAATTTTAAATAACATTATAATATATTCTGATAAACGGTTCTTAAATGGTTAAATGGTTTGGCTGATGGTTTGAACTGGGAAACAGCTCTTAAATGGTTCGTCTGGTGGTTTGAACTGGCGGTTTAACTGTGAAACTGGCCCATTACGACTGCAACCTGGCAGGACCGCCAGACCGTCAGGACCGCATAAGAGCAACCCGCCGAGACCGCAACCCGCCAGGACCGCAACCCGCCGAAACCGCAACCCGCCGAAACCGCAACCCGCCGAAACCGCAACCCGCCAGGACTGCAACCCGTGGTTCAGACTTAAACGGTGCGGGTTGGTGCTGGTTCAAACCGTTTGACACCTCTAGTTGAGATTAGTAAAGTAATGAGGTGTGAAATGTCTATAGGTAGGGGTAAACATGTAAATTATAGAACTACCACTTGTACTATATAAAGCAACATCTCTTTTTTGAGAAATGGGCCAATCATTGATCAATCATTACTTTATTATTCTATTTATCATTTTCTCTCTCTACTTTTCCCGTCTCTCTCTCTAATATTCTCTTAGAAACATTACTTATACAGACTACTCCTCTAACAAATCCTTGGAACTATCAATATGAAGTCGTTAATTTCAGACCATGATGAATTTTTTATATATTTTTTATTACAACTAATTTTGATCTTCAGAATTAAAATTAGTTCCTCATGCAAATATACAATATTTTAATCCAAAAGATCAAAATTACTTATATTTTTGCAACGTGGATTTTGATCTTTTCGATCAATATATACTTATATATACCTGAAAAAACACAATTTCACACCATCACTAACAATAGCGAATTCTTAATTCTAAAATCTTAAAATTTAATCCTAATCACAAAACCTAAATATCAAATGGTAACTCGAAGATAGTATAACTAATAAATCGGCTATAAACCATGATTAGTCATTGGATTTGGTCATTTATCTTAAAACATCCATTGATGTTACATTTGTTTCAAAACGGTTTCCATGGTCACTCGCGGTGACCATATATGCAAAAATAAATACCAAAAATAGTGACCACGATTGCAACAAAAATGGTTGTTTTGATACAAATGTAACACCAATGATCCTTTCGAAGCAAGTGACCAACTCTTTGACTAACCATGATTTTTAACCCTAATAAATAAAACCCAATAGAAATTTAAAGTATCAAATAATAAAAAAAGAAAATCAATTTTTAAAAAATTGAAGAAAATTTTTAAACCTTAATTCAAAGCAATAAAATTTTAAAAATTCAATTATATACATATAAAAACAATGATGTAATGAATGCTTTATGATAAGGCTATAATACTTGGATAATATATACTCATTTCAATATACATACAAATAAGGTTATATTGGTCTTTTACTCTTATATGCTTGTTATTTGATATATATATATACTCGAGTAGAACCCAAACTGGAAATCTTACTCATTTTTACCCTTGCTAATTCTATTATATTACTTTTTTCAACATCTTCAATTTTCTCTAAAAATCTTCATCTCTCTCTTATCCAAATATAGTCTATTTTTTGCTTTCTTGATAAGGATCAACTCTCTTATCAATGGTTTCATCTTTGGCAATCTTATTTTTTATTATGTTTAACCAAAATCTATTGATTGGAATTAAGAAACATACAAGTAAAGATTGAAGGAAAACGATACAACGACTTCGTCAATTGAAGAACCCATTCAACAATGGAGTTATCAAACGAGTGAAGTTAAGATTCAAATATGTATCAGGAATCAATAATTCAGTATGAAGTATGAGCTAAATATTTTCGAATGGTTGAAGAATCAAGAATTCAATATCTTGTTCTCTATTCGATTCACAGAGTAAATTGAAAATAAATTTCACTTTAAATCGATCATTTGTTCATGCTTTCATTCGTGAATCAAGTTAATTGTAAAGATCGATTGTTTTATTTGTGTTTTCATTTGTGAATCGAGTAGTTATTTTAGATTGATAAGCAATATTTGAAGTCAAAGATCCAATTCTTCATAATTTATTCAAGAGTTACATCACGAGCTACGATTTGGCTGATAAGAAAATTCAAAGGAGAATTAGGAAAAATTCAAGAGATGATTTAAAATTGAATGATTCATTATGATTTATGATAATTTGTAGGCTATGAACATCAACCGGGCCACAAACCATGGTGCAAATTCAACTTTGTGGCATATGTTTCAATCAGGTAATCAATCACACTTTTTGTCATCCAACTCTTGGTTATTAGATTGGGTGACTAATTTGTTTGAGTAACATTAAACTTACGTCCAATAATATCTGATATAGTGATGAAGTATGTAGCTCGATTGTGTAATATATATATATATATATATATATGATGTTTCAGTAGTGTACGTATGTTGTGTGTAACATCATATGTTTCATATAGCAAATTACATTAAAGATAATGGCATATGGTTTTACATAAAAGCAGTGTGTGAGTATAATGACATGTTGATCTAGTTTAAACATGCTTCTATTTGATAAATACTGTATATTTCCTTGCAATTTTGTTATGTATAATGCTAGTGATTCAATATTCTCATTGATTGCACATAGACAATGAACTGCAACATGTAGTGTGTTAGCATGTTATTTTTATTAGGTTTTGGTAATGGTTTATGAATGGGATCATTGTGTATATGTGTGCATCCTCTATGCACTTTATACATACATGTCCAATCTTTCACTTGCTTACATCCATTAGTGGCTTTGTGTAGTTATAGTTAACATGCATATAAATATTTTTGTGTGTAAATAAGATGCCTTATTAGCCCTACTGCAACTTGTCTCTCTCATATCTGTGATTTTCTAAGGATGGTCGTGTTAAAGTTGTTTGTTCGATAAGATGAAGAGTAATTTATTAAAGATGATATTATTCTATATAGTTTTTGTATCGACTTCTTTGGTAATTTTTTCATCACGAGTATAGGATAAATCAATTTTGAAGATAACTATTGTCAATCAACTTAGTAATTTATGTAGTTCGCCTAGTTTTGGGAATTGTCTTGAGGCATTCCCTTTTAATTTAGAGAAGATGGATATTTTTAGGTTCTTCGCTTAACTAATTGTTTTGATCTGATGATCTCATGTCAGTGGATTATAGTTTTGTTCGATTTACCTCCTCGTAGAACAAATGGATCGTTTAAAAAAGGATATATTAAAGATGTTGGAGATTACCAAATCTAAAAAAACATTTCTTGAAAATGAGTTTGTTATGTTAAATTTTGACTTGGGTAATTTAAGTATTCATACAGTAGCATCTGCAGTATCCAAAAATACCATTGATTTTTTTTAAGATGAACAAAACTAGATCCATTCATGATACTCTATCCATACTTTTTATTTATTTTTTTGCAAGCCTAGTTAACACTGTCTACTATTTAGCTTTTGGTCCTGCCTCTACCATCTAAATTTCAATTTTAGATTGGTCTCGCATATATCTATTTTTTTTCAATGTCTCGCATCCATTACTTATTACTTATCTCGCATTTATCTAAACAATATTTTATAATTTCCCATATCTATCATTGGTCTCGTGTTTATTATATCATGCATCTCTCATTGTTCTCATATTTATCAAATATCTCTTTACAATGTCTCGCATCTATCACTAGTCCGACATATACTATAAAAAAATTATAATGTCTCGCATTTATCACTGGTCCAACATCTATCTAGAATATATTTTTCAAATATCTCATGTCTTGTATCTATCATTGGTCCCTTATTTATCTAAAAAATATTATACAATATCTTGCATCTATCACTGATCTCATATCTATCATCTATAAGAATATCACAGATCTTTCATAACAGAACAAGTTAGTAACTTCATATATTTTACGAAAACTTAACTAAAACTTAAAAAATCTTTTCAACTACATTTTACAAAATAACTACCAAAAAACAAAAATAATGTACGTTACAGATAAAATAAAAAATCAATCAAATAATTCAACTAAATTGTATCGATCAAAGAACCTACAATCGAGTAAAACAAATTTAAAATTTAAAAATACATTACCTACAAATCGACATTAAAGATAAATTAGATTCAAAATTTACGACAAAATAAAATGAAAATCGATAATGAAATTAA